>JABMCL010002151.1:195000-197500 GCA_018857735.1 Alviniconcha marisindica | reverse complement strand
ACTATAACTCCTCGGAAAAGGATCTGAAGCAGCAAAAGGCACATCTTTCACGATGGGAGACATGATATTCTTCTCAAGTGTACTTGCGAGAGTGTTCCCGACAGGTTCAGCACATGACAACAGTGGTGACAACAGATGGGAATGAGCGAGCGACCTTCAGCCTGGACTGACTGTCGGGTAGCCGACCGGCAGAGTAAAGTGACAAACAGGAGGCGATAACAGATCGCTGACCTTTTCATGTAGCCAGTTCTGGGATTGGTTAGTCGCAGGGGAGAGTGTCAATGATTCATTGCACATACGCAGAAAAACAAAATCGCTAAACAGGTCACGTACGTAAGCCGATAGGTATACGCTTTGAGCAACATAATTATAAATTTCACCACGTCGTCAAGTTTTGCTCAGTGTGCTAGCTGCCAGCGGGGTTAAAAATAATCTTGCGGAAATAACAATTACGAAACAGACGAAAAAAGAAAGACAACTAAACTAAACAGAAGGGGGGCCCAAATAGAAAGAAGCAAAACAATTATTTTACGCAAGACTAGTCGGCAGCAAACGCCATTTAGCCGATGAGTCACTCTGCACGTGGTTACTCCCCCTCACTGGTGGACATGCGCAATTCAAACGGGAATTCCCACTTTTACAATGAGCAACGAAGGAGGTCTGTTACGGGAATTCAGTCAGTGAATACGTCAAATGCCCACGCTGGGGTCTCGTGCTTTTCACGTGGTTTCCACATGACTGCAGTAAGGTTACACCCATGGGTATACTATACTCGATTTCGGCTTTTATATCCAAAGGTAAAAAAGTATTGTACTTATTTCATTACCCTTGTTAATAAAATAAAAAAGTTCATTCTCTCTCTCTCTCTCTCTCTCCTCTCTCTCTCTCTCTCTCTCTCTCTCTCTCTCTCTCTATCTGCTTAGTCTGGTCCATCTGTGCTGTATTTACATCTACATTTGGTCCACCTTCTGTAGTCAACTGATTTGCATGGTCCACTTACTCTGGTCAAATGTGTTGATCGTCTTCTGCAGGAAGCTGATGTGGTAGTCAGGGTCGGAAACCAGAGATCCACCGATGCCATCGTCTCCTTTCGAGTCTCTTTCTGGCTGGGAATCGTCGCTGTCACTGCAACCGTCATTCACAACATACCTCAAAATTCCTGATTTTCTGTCTCAGTATGGAAAATTGGTTGTGTCTTTATATTGCCCCCCCCCCCCCCCACCCCTCTCTGTCTCTGTTTCTCTCTGTCTCTGTCTCTCTTTCTCTGTCTGTCTCTGTCTCTCTCTGTCTCCGTCTCTGTCTCTCTCTCTGTGAAATAAAATAAAATACAAATGCATTTCTCCCACGCAGACACGTCTCTGAATTTTAGTATACGAAAGATATTATACATTTATATTGATCTCTCGTTCACGCTCTTAAATGTAATTTGTAAAAGAAAAGGAAACCCAGACATGGATATCACTTTGTCTCTTTAATCTGGGGATGGACCCTAAGCGAGATGGAGCTCTGCGACAGCTGTGAAGTCTGCTGCCTGTGGGGTGTTCTGATTGTGCGGATTACCCCCGTACCATTCGCTGCACACAAGCACTTTTAGCCATCTGCAGTTGTGTGAGTAAAACTTTATTTCAGTGTAGGGGCGATGTGGATGTTTCACAGTGACACGAAGTACCCAGTGCTAATCCTCAACAACCAGTCCGACAATCGCTGTGATAGCGAGGATAGCTCAGTGGTTAGAGCGTCGGACTCGTCATGGAAAGGTCTCGGGTTTGAATCCCGGCAGGAGCGGTGGGAGAATTTTCTTCTCCGGGGTCAACTTTCTGTGCTGACTCTTATTTCGTATCCGTTCCACCCCCGTTCCACCCCCGTGTTACCGCAGTAGCACGTAAAAGATCCCGGTCATTTCGCCAGAACTGCAGGTGGCGGGTTACAGCTAAACACACATACACCCTACCTATGTTGCTTTGAATGAAGTGACACTGTAAACTGGTGCACGGTTGAATGGTGTACACAGAACTTGCGCCGAGACGGCAGCATTTAATGTGGCACCAGCCATGCAACAACCAAAGATCGCTACCAGTACACCACTTCCGTGGATATTAATAATACGCGCTATAAAAGGATACAGTCACTCGTTCAGAATCACACGCGATATGTGCGCAGTGAGTCTGCTCGAGAGCACAGAATGCGCTGTATAAAAGCTATGAATAATAATAATAATAATAATATTAATATAATTTACTTAGAGGTGACGATTTACAAGACAATGGCTTGACAGTTGAAAATTAACTATCAGAAAGCTGCACAGCGTTAAAATCAATTCAATCCAGTGGCAGTTTCTGATCCAGCCTGGCTCTAAGATTTGTTATAGTCAAGCCTACCTTTTGCTTTCTGGTGGAGACTGGTCGTTCTTTGGGATAAAATGTCCTAAGTACTGACTACTTCTGAAAACAATTTGAAATATCAAATCATCTTTTATATGGGCACATGCACACAGACAGAC
>JABMCL010002151.1:185000-190000 GCA_018857735.1 Alviniconcha marisindica | reverse complement strand
GGTATCTCTCAGCTGGCATGCGTGTAAATACAAGGTACATGAAATCCACCAGGGGTACATCCAAATGTACATGTCTCTCCGGTGAAATATAAATACCTTGTATTTACATGCGTGCCAGGTGAGAGTTACTGTAGGCGATTCGGGTCTTTGTTGTTGCACTTTTGGCGGAATGACCAGGGATCTTTTACAAACTACGGCGAGAACTCGGGATTAGAACGGATACAGAAATAAGAGTCAGCACAAAAAAGCTGACCAAGGAGAAGAAAATTATCCAACCGCTCCTGCCGGGACTCGAACCCGCGACCTTTTGATCACGAGTCTGGTGCTTTGACCACTGCGCTAACCCCGCTCTCTTCAACGTCCCTGTCCCTACCTCTTCCTCGCACTTTGAGTTTCTCCTCAACGTCCCTGTTCCTACCTCTTTCTCGCACTATGTCCGCGGCCTGTTTGAGTTTCTCCTCAACGTCCCTGTTCCTACCTCTTCCTCGCACTTTGAGTTTCTCCTCAACGTCCCTGTTCCTACCTCTTCCTCGCACTTTGAGTTTCTCCTCAACGTCGCTTTTCCTACCTCTTCCTCGCACTATCTCCGCGGCCTGTTTGAGTTTTTTCTCAACGTCCCTATTCCTACCTCTTCCTCGCACTATCTCCGCAGCCTGTTTGAGTTTCTCATCAACGTCGATGTCCACCTCCCCAAGACGTTGAGCTTTCTGCACGAAGACCACACAGCTCGGGGGCTGTGGTGTTCTGCTGTCGATGGGAACCCCGTCATAGCTCCGCTCACTCTCGATCTGCACGTACAGACAACAACACACTGATGCCGCCCTTCTGGGCAAGGAAATGCATAGTCTGAATTATAATGATAGTAATAAAAATAATTATAATAGCAAAATAATGGTCATTTAGCGCACATAGCCCGTACTGGGCCTAGGCGTTTACAAATCATTTTAAACACACACACACACACACACACACACACACACACACACACACACACACACACACACACACACACACACACACACACACAACAAAAACAAACCAAAAAAACAAAACACACACACACACACACACACACACACACACACACACACACACACACACACACACGCCCGCGTGATTTCTAGTTGCCTCGGCATTAAAAAAAGAAGAAAAGGAAATGACCTTGGCGTTTTAACTGTAAGAATGATTACTGAAGACTTTGATCCAAAAGGAAAGTAAAGGAAAGTAATTACGATGAGTTTAGCTTCGGGTGCGAGTTATTTCACGGATAATATTTTTTATTGTGACCTTTTTGCAGTCCTGGTTATGACAGAAAACCAACTGCTGATCGAGAGTTTCTATAGTTCAGAAACCATGTTGCACTGATATTCCAATAAAGAAGAAGAATAAGAATTTGTAAAGCGTAAACTCTTAACAAGCCCTGACAGCAGTAAGGGAACTTGACTGGAGGCGGGGAGTTGGATTGATATATACATGTACAAAAATCAAACAAAGAAAATCGAAAGAAACACACACACACACACACACACACACACACACACACACACACACACACACACACACACACACACACACACACACACACACACACACACACACACACACACACACCAACAAAAAAAAGTACTGACAAGATCTTTGTGTCTCAGCTTCCCGTCGATAAGTCGCTGGATTTCTCTGTCGGTGACGCCTTCCTGTTTCCTCTTGGCGATTCCTCTTGAGTCACACAGGATGAAGTTGAGTGGAGCATCTTGCCCAGCAATGAACACACGATGCTCCAGATACTGGGGAAGACAACGCTTACCGGTTAACGTGAACTGCTCTTGCCAAGAATCCACAGACAAGGGAACCAGTCATCGTCCGACAGACGTCACACCAACGTAACAACAAACAGCTGAGTGGCCTACAGTACCTCTGCAAGGTAACAAACTGCACTGCAGGTACATTCTCAAAGGTACGTTGTTCTCTTGTCAAAACCCTGCTTCAATGCAGAACATGACCGAGACAACCTTCCTCCCTCAGTCATACAAGAGATTATTGATAACCAAACCTACGGAACACTGATGGAATGGTCGTCCAGACCGAAAGAACACTGATCATTGATCAACCAAACCTACAGAACACGGATAGATTGACTGATCCCGGCAAAAAGACTAACTGATCCTTCAAACCTGAAGAACACAGAACGATACCGATTATTGATCAGCCAAACCTAAAGAACACTGGCTGAATGGTTGGTCAGACCAAAAGGACACTGATGAACTGATCAGCCAAACCTAAAGAACACTGACGGAATGGTTGGCCAGACCAAAAGGACACTGAGGAACTGATCAACCAAAAAACCTAAAGAACACTGACGGAATGAGATCCAAACACAAAAAGGTTCAAAAGAACGCTTATTTAGTTTGACACGGACTAACAATATGTCCATTTTCGGAAAAATCCCCTTTGTCAAGACACAAAATAACACTTAAACAACAGATAAACGGTTAGAAACGACGAAATATGAAAGAAAACTTTATAAAAATTGTTTTTGAACAGTATTGCAAGCACTGAACAAGCGACAAAAGCTCAACCAAAAAAGATAAGTTTTTCTCTTATTTTTCATCGTTTTCAACCGTTTATCTGTTGTCTAAGCGCCGTTTTGTGGCTTGCATGAGGGGATTTCCCGAAAATTTGCATATTGTGAGTCCGTGTCATAATAAATAAGCGTTCTTTTGAACCTTTTTGTGTTTGGATCTTGTTTTAGAACGCTAGCAGTCATTCTGTTTCATTTTATTTTAAACTGATGGAATGGTTGGTCCGACCAAAAGGACACTGATGAACTGATCAGCCAAACTTTAAAAACACTGACGGAATGGTTGGTCCGACCAAAAGGACACTGATGAACTGATCGGCCAAACTTTAAAAAAAACACTGGCGGAATGGTTGGTTAGGCCAAAAGGACACTGATGAACTGATCAGCCAAACTTAAAAAAAACCTGGCGGAATGGTTGGTTAGGCCAAAAGGACACTGATGAACTGATCAGCCAAACTTAGAAAAAAAAACTGGCTGAATGGTTGGTCAGACCAAAAGGACACTGATGAACTGATCAGCCAAACCAAAAGAACCCTGACGGAATTGTTGGTTAGACCAAAAGGACACTGATGAACTGATCAGCCAAACTTTAAAAAAACCTGGCGGAATGGTTGGTCAGACCAAAAGGACACTGATGAACTAATCAACCAAACCTAAAAGCACTGATGGAATGGTTGGTCAGACCAAAAGGACACTGATGAACCGATCGACCAAACCGAAAGAACACTGATGGAATGCCGAAAGAACACTCATTAAGCAAACCGGAAGCAGAGAAGGGAAAATGGGAGCTCACTCGTTTGGACGTGTTGACCTCCCGCCCCACGTGTTCGCCGATGGTGGAGGTGCAGGTGATTTCGCCGCTCAACGCCGACACAACGCTGGAGATGTAGGAGGACTTGCCAGACCCCGTCTCGCCCATGAAAAGGATCTTGGGAGGGTCTCGGTCATCTCGCTTTGTCGCTCGCTCCTTGATCTTCCTCTTCCATTCGTTCAAACCCTGGACACGGTGAAGGAGAATAGTTATTCGTGTGTCAGTGTCACTAGACACGCTTTCACAGCGAAATAGTTGCTATGGTTTACCGCCATGGTAGAAGACAAGACACATAGCTTTTCATGCAGTTATTATTATTATTCATAGTTTGTATGTAGCGCTATTCTCTGCTCTCGAGCAGACTCAATGCGCACATGTCGCATCTGATTCTGAATGAGTGACTGGATCCTTTTATAGCGCCTATTATTAATATCCATGGAAGTAGTGTACTGGTAGCGCTCTGTGGTTATTGCATGGCTGGTGCCACGTGAAATGCTGCCGTTTCAGCGCAAGTTTTGTGTACACCATTCAGTCATGCACCAGGTTACAGTGTCACTTGATTCAAAGCCACATAGGTAGGGTGTATGCGTGTTTAGCTGTAACCTGCCACCTGCACTTTTGGCAGAATGACCGGGATCTTTACGTGCTACTGCGGTAACACGGGGGTGGAACGGATACCGAAATGAGTCAGCACAGAAAGTCCACCCTGGAGAAGAAAACTCTCCCGCCGCTCCTGCACGGGGATTCGAACTCGCGACCTTTCAATCACGAGTCCGGCGCTCTAACCACTGAGCTATCCTGCTCCCCAGTTCACGCAGCGTCTTCACAATCGAGTGCTCAAACCACGTACGGCATATTTTATCACTGAAGGCTTTTCTCACATTGTGAAGATTGTACCAAGACAGTTTCCCAGTCTTTCATTGTTCATCGTTTTTCACCGTTTAACTGTCGTTTAAGAGTCGTTTTGTAGCCTGATAAAAGGGATTACCCCGAAAATTCACATGTTGTGTTTTGTCCTAATAAATAGCGTCCTTTCGAACCTTTTATGTGTTTCGAGCTTCTTCTTCGTTTGTGTTTCTTCTTCTTCTTCTACTTGCGTGGAAATAATACTTTTAAAAAGTGACTCAGCTTATACTTTGGTTTAGTCACCTGGGTCTTAAATATTTTGACAGGAACGCAATCGCTTTCAGCCAGACACAACTGACCGTGTGAAAAATGCCCCCCGTTTAATAGCGTGCAGTAAACACTAGTTCAGAAACCGCCGACTGACATGGCACAATTTTGTCATTGGCCCTAGTGAGGTTCCATAATTATGTTGCCATCAGGTTGAGTGAAAGTGAATTAGGCTAATGTTTGACGAAATGGGTATTGACATTTAGGCCTATGCTTACAAATTATTCTCTACCGCAACAAACAATTATGATCTCAAGCAACCACAAGAACACAATCCAACGGTTAAAAAAATATTATGAAATATCCCACTTTGAGAATGGTTGTATGTTTACCTTTTGAGACCAGTCAATTTTTTCATCAGTCTTCGAGCTTGACATCGGATTCTGTGTGAGAGGCAAAATACAAAACAATCGGTAAGTGAAATTTCATACAAAATAA
>JABMCL010002151.1:85000-180000 GCA_018857735.1 Alviniconcha marisindica | reverse complement strand
AAAGTGTTTTGGTAGGACTGTGCTCTACATGTGTATAGAATATCATATTTAGGTTAATATGTATCATGTGAGCGCTCAGGGCGTTGATGAGCGCATGATAAATGTACATTATTATTATTACTATTATGTGTTGGTCCCGCTACGGAAACATTTTGTATTTCTATGCAACATGATCGAGTGTCGCAAAGGAAAGACCACAAGGTGGGAACACTGTGGGAACAAGGACAAAGAGACGTCCTGTCACAGCGACCCGCAAACAGCACTCGTACACGTTGTTGCTTAGCCAGACGCCCCCCCCCCCCCCCCCCCCCCCCCCCCGCCCCTGACCTCCCCCCCCCCCCCACCTCCCCCCTTTCTTCAAGTCTGTCTTTTGGCTCCACTCTGTTTGTCATTTTGTGTCCTCGGCTCAGCCCGAAGCGACTGTTCAAGGCGGATTAACGTACTCAGGCATGTCAGTCACACAGTCGTCACGTGATGGCATGATTCATAGGCCTACCTAACTCCAAATAGCACAATCATGACTGGACGATTAATAAGACCGGGACTTCCCGTTTTCAGGGTTTGCTATGGAAAAGGGTTGCGTTAAATATGAGTATGTTTTGTGATTGTGAGGAGCTTAGAACATTATAATTTATTTTTGATTTGCGCGATATAAATATAACTCAGCGGATTTGTTTCTTCTTCTTTTTTTCTCCATACTTTGTTTACTGTTTTGCGAGATAGAGCGGGCGATTGAGCGAACGAGCGAGCGAGAGATGAGAGAGAGAGAGAGGGGGGGGGGGGCAGAGAGAGACAGAGACAAAGACGGAGAGAGGCAGAGACAGACAGACAGACAGACAGAGAGAGAGAGGGGCAGAGAGAGACAGAGACAGAGACGGAGAGAGGCACAGAGAGAGAGACAGACAGACAGACTGAGAGAGAGAGAGAGAGAGAGAGAGAGAGAGAGAGAGAGAGAGAGAGAGAGAGAGAGAGAGACAGACAGACAGACAGACAGACAGACACAGAGACAGGCAGACAGACAGACAGACAGACAGACAGACAGACAGACAGACAGACAGACAGACAGAGAGAGAGAACTCGAACTCGAAAACTTTATTTTACAAGGATTGTAGTTTAGGTTCAGTCAAAAACCTAACAACTAGTCCTTGCTAAGCTACTAATAAATAGATATCAAATTACAGGCATTACTTATATACATAATATAGGCATGAATGAGTGAGTAAAACGTTATACATGAGAATTTCCACACAAAACATAGCGTGCTCACAGCGCCAGATGAACACATGCCAGAGAGAGAGAGAGAGAAAGTTTGTTTTAGGCCATTTCTAACCATCTCCGTATTTTGCTTTCCCCCTTCCAGACCTGTTCTCTGTAATTCTGCTGTGTCATGGGAGGAAAGGGCAGCAAAATAGGTAAGTCTTGTCATGAGCGTCTCTCTGTCTCTGTCTGTCTGTCTGTCTGTCTCTCCCTCTCTCTGTCTCTCTCTGTCTCTCTCTGTCTCTGTCTTTGTCTCTCTCTCTCTCTCTCTCTCTCTCTCTCTCTCCTCTCTCTCTCTCTCTCTCTCTCTCTCTCTCTCTCTCTCTCTCTCTCCATTTCATCTCCGTTGCAGTCGCTGTCTCTTTTTATATGTGTTATTATTATATTATTATTGATGCTGTATTTGTCTATATCCTTCTTCTGTCATAATATTTCACTGTGAATGTCTTGGTTATTAGTAGTACTGTAACAACGGCAAATATGTGAGTCGGCCTTTGTGCTAATATCTTCACCGTTGAAAAAGAAAGTTTAATCAGTTTCTCTGTCTGTCTGTCTGTCTGTCTCTCTCTCTCTCTCCCTCTCTCGTTTGTATCCATGCGTATTTCACATGTTTTGTCATGTACTCGCTCTAATGGAGGTCTACTCGAGTAGAATCAACACACAAGGGAGTTAATTAGCGCTGGAAATGCGTCACACAAACACAACAACAAAGACCTGAGTCGCCTAAGGTAACTCTCACTCGGCACGGGAGTAAATACAAGGTACACAAACTCCACCAGAGCTACATCCTAGCGTTTCCTGGTGAGCGAGGGCTGGATATAAACGAACTTAGTGTCTACCCGACTACGCTGGTAAAATCAAATCTAATGTTTTAATTAAATCGTGCTTTCTGGGCTCCCTGAATCTGTGTGTGTGTGTGTGTGTGTGTGTGTGTGTGTGTGTGTGTGTGTGTGTGTGTGTGTGTGTGTGTGTGTGTGTGTGTTACTTGAGTGTGTGACAGCATTTGTGTGAACTATACGGGCACCCTTGCAAGTGAAATTGTGTACATATTCTTGCTTATTAAAAACAAAACAAAAAACATTACGTGTTTTTCTTAAGTGTATTATATATTGAGTGAAGCAGTATAAGTACTTACTTTTTATTTAATTGTTTTATTTTACCAAGTATTTGCCAAAGGCAGACAACCGATTTTCTTTTATTAAAAAAAAGTTTTTGTTTTTGTTTTGAGGTGGGTATTATATTTTATTATGCAGTTATTGTTTGCTATATGATAAGGATTTGGGAGAATGCGATATTTACGGTTTTGGTTGTTCAAATGTAGGTAAACAATTTGTTTTGTTTTTGTTGCGAGTTATTTTCACAGCGCAGTGTACTTAACTCGATTTTGAGAATGACGCTTAAATAAGAATTACAGGCCAGTAAGGGTCATTTCTACAGCATCTCAGCAACAAGGGCGAGCACACCGCCCTTTTCAAGAGCTACAAAAATGCATTCATGAAGCAAATTAGGGTGAGAAAGATCATCTGTTATTGATTATTATTATTATTATAATTAATGTTGTTGTTATTGATGTTTTGAACATTTTTTCTTCCTTTCCGTTTTCAGATGCGTTTTACACTTTGAGTGTCAACAGTTTTCCACCTCAAAAGGTGGAGAAAAAGTTGGTACAAACACTGAAGGGTCTCAATGTGAACATGACACCCCGTCAAAACAACGGGCAACCGGGCCCAACGCTCATAATCAGGGATTCTATGCAGGAATCTCGCCTCCAACACCATGTGAAAGACTGTTGGAATTTGCGTGAGAAAATCCTCTTTAGCTTTAGGCAACAGAAGGCTTATAAGAAATCTATATATCGACAAAAATATTATAATATTTGTTTCGTCTGTTGGTCTTTGATATGTACAATTATAGTTGAACTTTTGAAGAAAAGGAAGCGTAAACGTTATTTTGTCGTGGTTGCTTCTGCTGATTTATCTTCTTTGTTCATGCTGGCCTCGAGTTGTTTATGGTAACCTCAATACATTGTGGTGATAAGCTGCTAGAAAACAAACTTCCTGCTTTACAGTTTAAACAGCTACAACTATAGCAAGCCAGCAACTTTGAGAACTAATTCAAACCACAATTTAACTCTGCATGATATTTTGTAAAAAACAACAACAAATTTAGCTTTTTGTTATTGGTAGATAAAGATCAGGTTCTGTTCCAAGTTGAATAAATGCCGGTGTTCTGTTCTTACAGGACCAAACGAGCTCATGGTGGTTCTCGTGCATCAAGTGAATCCCAGTCTTCAATCCGACAGACTGGTTCAGCTTAAATGGACGAAGGACGACATTGACACTTCAAAGACATACGAAAATAGTCTGAATTCAATGGTCGAATTTCTGAAAACAGGAGGTAGGACATATGACACTACGATTACGGCCTTATGCAAATAATGTCATTTCAAAGATATTATCATTTGAACGTATGCAGACTAATTAATGCCCGTTTTCATGGTGGCTCTTTTTTCACAGGCCATTTTTAGCATGCACTTTCTAAAATGGGTTTCTTTTGAAGCAGCAATGGTGATTATGACCAAATAGTTAATGCAAAACACGAAAAGAAAAAGAACAAACTCGTAGCCGCTTTTTGTTCGTGAAAAAAAGATATAACACATAGCTGTTGTTTAATTAAATCACTTGTTGTTGTTGATTTTTTTAAGAATATAATTATCTACAATTAGCACTTTCAAGCTTTCGTTAAAAACAAAAACAAAAAACGTGGCTGCTTGAAGTTTCGACGGTAATGTTTTGGATGTCATAGTTGTTTATGGGGGGCTATGCAAAATGTGAATTTCGAAACAGATCTTTGATGATTTTTTTTCTTTCTCAAAAATTAATTAGAACTTTTCGGACAGAATGCACTATTGCCTGTAAGCAGGTGGTGGTTCCGGCGTGGCGTTGGCTTGTCTCTGATGAGGAAAAAGCAAGGACATTAAAACCTAGTGATCTAGTGTGCTGGAAGCATATCTCACTGTTGAAAAGAAAGTAACATTAAGAACTAAAAGAGTCTTATTTTGTCATTAGTGCGTGTGCATGGAGTGTGTATGTGTGGTAGTGGTGGGGGGGGGGGGGGGGGGGGGGGGGGGGCGTAAGTAACATGAGAAACTATTTTATTCAGTGTCTATTTCTCTCTCTTAAAGAAACCACAAGTAATATCTCAGATAGCCCACTTGTCGGTGTTCGAAAAAAGCGTAAAGACATTCCAAGCTGTATGTGTACGTTGCATTTGCTTCGCATTCATACTTACGTGTCCGTGTCGGTCACCAAATCCACCAAGGCACAAATGTGTAAATCAAAGAGAATAATAAGAAATTTAAAAAAAGGAGAGGGGGTGGGTCGGCACTTGTTTCATTAAAAAATAAATCAAGAGAAAAAACACGGGACAGGTGTCGACTTGTTATGTCACGAATTTTACGAACGTTGGAAAGGAAGCAAAGTCCATGTATGTTGTTGATATGGGCAGGGCGACGAGAAGAATCCTGTGAGCCGACTGGTAGTGGCGAGGAGTCCACGGGGGCGGTGAGTGGGAGAGACCACTCCACACTGCCAACTGACCCTGTCGTGCACTTGGCCTTCGGGGATACGCCGGACTTTGTCTTGAGGGAAGCCGTGGCCTTTGTGGAAAGGGAAGGTTGCATAAAACTGGTGGAGTCTCCAAACATCTCCTACTCATCTCCTCTGCTGGTGTTCTGCAAAAACAACACGAAACTGCAAGAAGATATCCGGCATGCGATGGACAATACACGAAGTGAGTGTAAATCTGAAAGCCGCAAGTATCCAAAAAGTCATATTGTTCAGTATTCATTTTATGTTATTCTATTTAAAAAGATTGTGAGTGGTTTTATAGAATCATTTCATAATTAGAATATAACCAAAATATTCCAGCTATGTAGTCGCGTGTTTTGTAATTAAAACATGCATTGACGCCCATATAAATGTTTAAAATGTGGTTCTAGTATACCGATTCACATCACGTTCAACACAGTTTATGTATCTATAATTATTCATTAAAAATAAATCACGAGCTAGCTACTGGATAATCCTAGTAGAATTTTCAACAGTTATCATTTGACCTACCGTATTTACACGTTAGACGATTTTATGACAGGGTGCAAGTTCGCCTGCAGGTCAAAGGATCAAGTTCAAGTCGATCTCAATAGAACAAACCCTTTTTTCACAAAGACTCTGTGTGTTTATTCTACCTCAGTTTTCTTTCTACCCGTACATAATACAAATGCTCGCCACTGTTTAGAAACTTGTGCTTATAGTCAGCTGGTGCTGCACAAATGAGTCTGATTGTGGTGGGGTTAGCAATTAAAGGCTGAAGCTACCTTTATGACACCTTCATTGTTCAATGCATCAGCTTCCTAATAAAACCGGAAGTTGCAAACAAAACGGTTCCGGTATTCCAAGGAACGAGGATATATAAATAGCATTCAGACCTCCTGAGGAAGACTATATAGATCGAAATATTAGAAACTTAGGCCTTGACGAAGCCCTCGTATTTAAAAAAAAGTATTTTAAAACCAGGACATGCTTGGACTGTTGTGATACGCTCTCTCTCTCTCTCTCTCTCTCTCTCTCTCCTCTCTCTCTCTCTCTCTCTCTCTCTCTCTCTCTCGATATATATATATATATATATATATATATATATATGAGAGAGAGAGAGAGAGAGAGAGAGAGAGAGAGAAAGAGAGAGTAAACAAATATAGTGGTCTTCTTCCTCTTCTTCCATATAGCTGACCAACTTCAACACATTGACCAACTTCAACATAGTCAATAGTCTCTTCTAGAACAATTTTACTTGTTGATAATAAACGTTTGCGATATAATGATCACGCTGTAAATGAAAGATAAAAAACGTGTATGTCCAAATTTTCGCCACCGGGGACTGGGATGCAAAAAAAAAAAAAAAAAAAAATGGGACCGAAATGAAGAAGTCTCCATATGTAATGACTGATTTACATATCTATTTCAAAATCCTTATCTCAATTCTGTATTTTATTTTCGAAACCTCACAGAGAACAGAAAAAGTTGCTCAATCGTTGACAACTGATTACATTACCATTACGAATTATAATCTAGCCCACAAATGGAAGATAAATTAGAACTGTCGCCTTATCAGGCTTCAGAACAAACCGTTCATTTGTCTTGTTTTGCTCTTTTTCAGGGGGGTCAGACGTGATGCTGATAATTGTAACAGACAAGTGTGATATTGTGCTCATGGACACGGAAGCCACAAAAGGCATTGGTGCTAAAGCTCCTTTGATATATGACAATGTGAAGCAAAAATATCGATCTTCAGTTAATTCAACCACCATGACATGGATGAGAAAGTTTCTGGAAAAGTATCAAATTGATGTTACATTGAAACTCAATAGACTGGATAGCATTAGAAGGTCATTTAGAATACACAGAAAAGATGTGACAATAGGTGAGTTCTTTTCTCTCACTTTCTCTGTCTCTCTGTCTGTCTCTCTCTGTCTCTGTCTGTCTGTCTATCTCTCTTTCACACACACACACACACGCACGCACGCACGCACGCACGCACGCACACACACACGCACACACACGATAGAAACACACACAGACACTGACACATTTTGTTTGACAATTAATTTTAGGTTTTGTGGAAAAGTCAAAATTGTATCTGAATAATCTTTCTTTTCTTTAGCAGTAGGCTGTAGGAATACAAAGCTGTATTGTCGCCCGCTCCAGTCTTAAGACAAAGAGTACTTAATATAATAGCTCTTGATTTTTAGCGAAGTTTTCCTTAATTTCTGCATCCGCGGTACACCACCACGGTGGCCAGAGGAGGAAGGGACGGAGGGGGGGGGGGGGGGGGGGGGGGCAAGTAGGCAGACACAGACAGCAGTATTTAGAACGATCAATGAGGCGGTGGAAAGATAAGTGAGAAGCACAAAGAGAAGCTGATATACAGGTAGGCCGCGCTTTTGGTGCACCCCGATTGCACGTTGATGGCACGCACACAAAAGGTCCATGCGCACGAATGAGAGTTCCCTGGGAACCAGCCAGGACACACTCTTCAGGACTATGCGCTTCTTTGCTGCATGTGACGTGCTGAACCGGGTACTGAAATAAGATCCAAACACATGAAAGGTTCAAAAGCTCGCCATTTATTAGGACAAATTTGCTAATTTTGGGGGGTAATCCCCTTTATCAAGCTACAAAACGACACTTAAACAGCAGTTAAACGGTATTAAACGATGAAAAATGAGATGAAAAGCTAAATCACTGGTTGGGCTATGTTATTTTCCTGTTCCTGAAATGGTACTGATATGTTTTACTGGATTTCAGAGGTGAATCCTTATTACTACTTAGATGCGCGAGAATTTGTTTCCTCCGGATTTTGCAATCCAAAACACAATAACTTTTCAGAGACCCAACAGCAGCAGCAGCCATAACAGCAATATGATATTTTCGCACCATTGCCATAGAGACTGCATGCAGATGTGTCGTCTGAGCTTTCTACTCCATATACACGTTTTTGCTGATATTGCTGCACAGTTGGAAATTTGAACTAGTTGCTTCTCGATCCGGATTCCTTAAACACTCAACCACACCATTTCGTATGCACGCTTGTTTTGTTTTTCCACCTCTGTTTATATGATTATCTTATACGCCGTTCCTGTTTTCAGGCTTCTACCACGTGTTGGGGGATCTAGCCGAGGAGCAGCTGAAAAACCTCATCGTCTTTCTCGATGGCAAGGATGTAGGCCTGACTCAGGTCGAAGTCACAGCTGCAGAGTCTACGTACCCGCTGGTCCTGTTCTGCGCTGGTCACCAACAACCGGAACAACGGATTTGCCGATTCATGAAAACCCGAAAAGGTAACAGATACTACAACTATGACGGAAACGTGCAGTGTTTTGACTGCTTGATGCCTCAGTTGAATGATTTCTATTAGCGACAGATTCCGGCTCTGGATGCAGTCTACATGCTAAGAAATGTTTGGGCATTTAAACTTGGCGAATGTTGCGCAAGGTTGTTTTTTTTTTAACACTCAATCACGTTACTCCGGACTTAGTTCACACTGGGTATATGTCGTTGCGTCCACCAAAAGGTGATCTCTCGACCAGACCACATGAAAGAAAGCATGGTGGCTTTTGAACATCATGAACTGTCAAACTTACTGAACAACAAAGCAATCGTTACCTGAATGGGGGAACCGGGGGGGGGGGGGGGGGGGGGAGAGAAATAACAGAACAAAATAAAAATAAAAAAGGAAAATAAAAAATAGAATGGGAAAAAAGAAGACAAGGGAACAAAAAAATGGAGGTGGTGAAATGAGGTGAGACACTTTAAGCGGGAGACCCCCCCCCCCATACACACACGCACAGACGCACACACATACACACAAACTCACGTGCACACAAATGTGAGCGCGACCACGCACGCGCGCACGCACGCACGCACGCGCGCACACACACACACACACACACACACACACACACACACACACACACACACACACACACACACACACACACACCACACACACACACACACACACACACACACACACACACACACACACACACACACACACACACACACACACACACACACACACACACACACACACACACAAGCACGCAAACACGGCACCCATATAATTATTCACACACAACCATGCAACCTGCTGAAATACGAGGTAATGTTGCAAGGTTTTGTTCGTTCTTCTGTTTAAAGACCCTAAAGACGTCCACGCGGTGATCATCCGTCGGCGTTCTCATGAAGTACCGGTCATCAAAGGAGTGTATTGTGATTTCAGCAGTCTGATCATCAGTGATACATCGCCTAATGTTCTGGACAACGCTCAAAATAAAAGTACAGTTTCGGCTCTGATGAAATTTTTGAGACGACAGGGAGCTTCAGAAGGTCGACTCCAAAGAGCAAAGCCACAAGGTGATTTTCTCAGCAGTAGTGTCTCAACGGAGGGCGCGGGCGCAGCTGGGAGTCACGAACATCCCCAAGGTGGTGCCTCCTCTGAGACAGAGGCCATGGACTTGAGTGACGATCCTGTTTGCCAAACTGCGGGGGTTCCGTTGTCGGAGTCTGCTATTGATCCCATTGAATATTTTCCCAATGATGAGGAACCTCCGTCTCGGCAAATGTTTTCAAACAGCTATAACCAATGGCATTCAGAAGACATTCGACACAGAAAGACAACGCTGGATATCCTACAGGCAAGCCAATTCCATTCCACAAAACCCCAGTATCAGCATTTCAGTTTAGACAATTCTGAGCTACAACCATCGGAACACGCGCTATATGACTTAAAACAGCCAATCCAGCAACCGATCCAATCTTACCCACAACACTCCCCACATGTTCCTCTAACTGATCCGAGCTTGCAAGAAGCTCATAGGCAAAGGCCATTGCCACCAGCGGCACAGCAACCACCACGCTCCCTCCAGCTGCCAGACGTTAGCAACGTCTCCATCCTCACATCCCAGCAGGCTGGCGTCCCACACCACCGACCTTTTCCACAGCCAACAGACACCCCCCAGCCGAACCACTGGCCCCAGCACAAAGTCTGTCACACTGCTGACACCACAGAGTCTGTTGATACGGATAGTGTACTGTCTGCTGCCGATTCACAAGGACAAAGACGACCTAAAAAAGCTGCTTCGTGGTCAAAGGGGCGGAAGCACAGATCCTCTGTGCAGCAGATGCAGTTCGAGGCTCACGGAGCGCGAGACTGGACGTCAACACCCAGAGGTAGCGTTAAGAGTTACCAAATAACAACAACACTGTCCTCTATAGCGGTTAACCAACATCTTTCTAAAGAAGTATGATTGATAGATTGCTTGATAAAACATAATTCTAAATGGTCAAGATATTGGCACAGAGGCCGACTGATACATCCATCGTTGTTGCAGCACCACTGGTAATCAGGACATTTAGAATGAGCATGTATGGTAAAAAGAACAGTGCAACAGAGAAAGGGAGAGAGATTTAGTATTTTTACATGAAGCCGATCTCTAATAACCACGAAGACTTTGTCAACGAATTCTGTGAACAAGGGACAATTTTCCCGGCATATTTTCCGTAATCATCAATAACGTTTTCATTTTCCAAGCGATCATTTTCTGTTGTCAAACCCTCCCTAAAAGCTGTGTTCCGACTTGCATACCACACTTACTATTTATGGAGTGCTGAACAGTATTGAACCGAAAATTTGATCGATATGTAATCAAGTATGTCTTGAAATCAACTGGTAATTCGCAAACATTTACTTAATTGAATTTATTTTTCACTGAAATATTTGATCAGATGAACAGCATGATAATAACATCAACTGTTATTGTCATTCTGTTCAATTAATGTTCATCATTGTTAATAATTTTGATTAACGTTGACAATATTGTTTTTATTTCTATCATTATCGTTATAGTGTTTTGTTACAAGGTTCTTTGTTTTTATTATTATCGCCGTATGTTTTTCATACTTTTTTTTCTATTGATAAAAAATAGCTTGTTTGCTTTTTATCTATTGTATTTGTAATCGACGAGCACTTGCTAACTTTTCGCTTTGACATTCCACCTTGTACTAGCAGTCAGTGTGACATGCTCATTATACTTACGGCCGTCATTACGCATTAGTCATCACCATAATTATCCTACTCATCATAATAATTCCTATTTTCTCCGCCACCATTCTCGCCATCATTTCGACGATTATCACAGGCATAGTCATAATTATCACCACTGCTATCCCTGTTATCATAGTAGTCTTCATCGTCATCTGCATTAATGTTTATTCCCATTGCAGTTAATCTGATGTGGACACATTTGATACTAAACCTGAAATAAATCGTTTAATTCATACACATAAAACAGCTAAAAGTATAAATATTGTAAATGGCTCGTCGTCGCTGATCGCTGGACGATCTTTGTGTACTGGGAAACTGTGATAAACAGCACAAAGCTGATAAAATCTGTGATTTTTGTCGTACGACCATCTTGCGGACACGGACCTATGGCCCATTTTGTATCGGATGAAACAACACAGCCAGAATTAGGGTAAATTATGCATGATGTGGTTAAACCTGGGAAGGATTTCTGATGCAAGTAAGGACAATCTTGTATACAGTACTTCTGTACTACGAGTTTACGTTTGTTCCAAAACTCAACGGATCTTGTGACAAATTATTTGTTCTGTTTAATTGTTGTAGTCGTTTTTCGTTTTTCGTTTTTTTCGTTTTTTGTTTTTGTTTTGTTTGTTGTACTTACTTGTTTGTGGTTGGTTCTTTGTGTGTGTGTGTGTGTGTGTGTGTGTGTGTGTGTGTGTGTGTGTGTGTGTGTGTGTGTGTGTGTGTGTGCGTGCGTGCGTGCGTGCGTGCGTGCGTGCGTGCGTGCGTGCGTGCGTGCGTGTGTGTGTGTGTGTGTGAATTCTTTCATTATTTTTTTCTTTTCTTATCTTGCCAAAGAATATGAATACTTCCTTCCAGTATTCATCCAAATTCAAATTATTATTTTTTTTAAATTATCCCACAAGGGGCAATTTTGTTGTGGTCTGGGCGGGCTCGTAAAATAATGAATACACAAAGTTAAAAGAAGAATACAACAACAAACACAACACGAGTACTGGGAAACTGTAATAAACAGCACACAGCTGATCAAATCTGTGATCTGTTTCCTTAACTCGAAGGATTTTAAGCGGCTTCGTGGCTGACAACCATTGTTCCTGTGTATGACGTTTTTTGGATAATGTCACACAGGCGTGTCTGTACTGTTATATCTCATCGCAGAAAGTCAGGTCAAAAACGTAAATATGCTGACCTGAACGTAAGCATCACCAACCGTGTTTGAATTTTTGTTTCGTGCAAATGATGGCGACGATAAGAAAAAGGCCACATGTTAATCAAAATCTTTGTGCCAAGTGAAGGCATCAATAACTCAGACCTTTATTTAGTCAGGAACATGGGTTTACGGAAAGCAGTAAACAATAAATCTGACTGAATTATCATAATTGCTCAATATGTTTGCTTAATGCCAGGTCTTTGTATGCTTTGCTTTGATACCCTGATCCCATATTATTTACACTACAACTTGAGTCATAATTGTTACAGTGTGCACACACGTTTACGGTTTCGTTTATGTGCCATTGAATTGTTTCATTTTTAAAAAATAAACATTCTAATGCTGTTTGTGTCTCTACATTTGAGTGTTGTGCAGTCTTTATTTCAGGCTGCCACCGAGAGAGAAGAAGCAAGAGGGCAGTAAGAAACCGAACCGAAGGGAGAGATTCTTTTGACGACGATCTCGCTGAGATGTTCGAAGGAATGACGATCGGCAGCAAGAGGAAGAAAACAGAGCCATACCACCAGAGAAAGAAAGAAAAGGAATCTAAACAGAAACAGGCACTCTGGGTTTTGCACACAAGCTAAAAATAAATAAATAATAATAATAATAATAATATAAAAAATCGCCATAGTCGAAAGGAAGAAAGATTTAGAAGACATGCTGGCACCTCACTATCGGCCCGTCCTCTTCCTGTCATCCAACGCAATATGAACTTCTCTCCCCTTCCACAACTGTCCTCCCACCTCCCCACCCCACCCACTTCCCCCCCTTTTTTATTATTTTTTTTTTTTAAAGAGGTGCAGTGTGTGCATTGCCACACTAAGAATATACTTTATTTTCTGACTCCCATATTTGTGCTTTGTTCTAAACATCATTTTCACAACCTGGCGCGGCACCTTTTTGTTCAGTTTCCGTTTAATTTTTTAGCGAATAGTACGGGTACTCGCACCATACTGATGACCATTCGGTGGTCATTCCAGAAACCTGTGTGTTTGGCTTACAGAAGTCTTCTTCTTCTTCTTCTTCTTCTGTAAAGTGACAACAGTCATCAGATGGACTATTTTGCCACTGTGGAGAGGTGGGGAGGGGGCGATGGTCCGGAAAAAAAAAAATCAAAAGAAGAAAAGAAAACTGGTGTTTCTTCAGCAGGCCCTTGACACAAGGGTGTCGACAGTGTCGGCTGCAGTTGCCTCTGGTAGGAGCTCGTTCCATTCCTCAATGGTTCTGGGGAGGACTAAATGCTCTCTGAATTGCCCGTCGCACAAAGTTCGGTTCTATACCAAGTTTTGTTCCACAAAAGTTAAATGGTATGCATTATTCCTAGTAAGCATTGTACATTGATATGTCAATGGGTAATGTCATATTGATGCACTGACTGGCCTTATGAAATGATATTCTTTTTCCACGCAAATGCAGTATGCAGTTCAAGTAGATTAGGTTGTAATTTGCACATAATGTGTTTAGGTGACAATAACGCTCAGGGGAAAGTTTGAAAGTAGGCCTACTAGGTTAATGCATTTTTAAGAAACCAGCTTCAAAGCATTGATATCATAATTATGTTCTGTTTCATTTGCCCGTTAGCGTTAACATGGCTCTGCCAAAAGAAATCAACGTAAAAATTACAGAAAAAATATCGTCTCAATATCTGCAACAGGCTACGATCAGTCCGAAACACATCCAATGGTTTTCAAAGTACAAACTGATGTCATGTAATGGTATGAGTGATGTCGGCTACTGCACATCGCACAGAATTCATTTCTATGCCAAACTTTGTTCCGCAAAGGTTAAAGGTATGCATTAAAACTATACAGACAGAAAGGAACATCCCTACGGTAATGAGTTATTTGTGGGAACTATTGTGCAGGTGTCAAATCCATCATTGTTTAGATGTGGGACCTTTACACATTGCGCTTCTGGAAACGAAGACTGTAAAGATGTCGAACTTGCAACGTACATGGCGAGCAAGCCACACCCATGCTATAGATGGATAGATAGATAGATAGATAGATTGATAGACAGATAGATAGATATAGCTACACCGATGCTATAATTATATATAGCTACACTCGTGCTATATATTTGTACAAACAAGTGTAACTGCATGGTGATCCGGCTTAGCTGCCAGGAGTCAGACATATGCTGTATTTATGGTAGAAGCAGAGAACCAAGTGAAGAATTTATGTCAGAACCTCTAGCGAGGGTACACAAAACTGCAGTGCCATATACGCTGTAGCTGTAACACAGTTTAAAAGGGGATCCCAGTTGCAAGGTTATCCAGCGAGCCACACCCGGTGTATACAACTCTGCGAGGTGTGACTGGTTCTGAAAACAACCCTACTGCAATAGAGATGAGATCAAGCTTCAATGGGTTGACGTTATAAGCGTCAGCTGGTTGGGGTGAATTGGAATGTATTTGTCATACCTGTAATCACACGTACTGATCAAACCATAAAAACACAGACTGTCTTCCCCTTTAATCTGGTATTTATGTCTTAGTCAGTAGGCAGTAGTAAACGAAGAAAACTGTGTATGAGGGTAAACAGCTACAAAAGCAAATGTGTTGCTTTATAAATCTGTTAGAAGGTGAATTATGAGTTCAAACCTGTACAATCTGATAAATCATTCCAATACAGGGATAAGTAATGTGGATGTATTAATGCTGCCTATTGCGTAAATTCTTTCACAGATACTTATTTTAAGGTGCACACTGTTTTGCGGCAGAAAATAAAAGAAATTATTTCATATTCTTAAAATTGTTGATTTCTTTTGTGTATAAACCAGACAGTATATCTGTGTATCCCTGCTAACATTCGGGCCTTTAATAACGTGTTTAGCCCACAACTTAAAGATACCTGCTGGCTGTAGGAAAAGCATGACAGACTGCATGCAGTTAAATCAACAGGAACACATCAAAACACGGATTCATTGTTATTGTTCAATTAACATTACAACAGTATCGTTGATTCAGGCATTTTCTTTGTATCGTTTTTGTTACTGAAAATGCCAACTAAAACCAACAAAGCAAAACAAACAATAAGTGTGAAAGTAGTGTGTAGATACTAGAAGCTTCTTCTTTCTTTTTTTCTTCTTCTTTTTTAAAGATGCATCTATACAAGGGTTTCCTTTGCTGCACTTGGTGAAATGTTCCGAGTTTTGAAAGGCTCAAGATAGGAACTTAGTATTAGGTTGAGATTTCTTTTCTTTTCTTCTGCCCAATGTCAATTTTAAAACTTGATACATGAAATAAAAATGGTACCTTTTTATAGTGTTTTTAGCAGTAATATATTAACATCACCGTGCCTTCGATCAAACCGTTCTTTTAACCTCCCAGGTCATTCCCATCATCCTCTCCTCCTCAGCTGGTCTCCGCCGGGTCTGCCACTGTGCTTTCCTGGGTCCCGCTGCCGAGAACACCAGAGTTGCGAAAGGCTGTCTGTTTATGAAGCTGTCTATTTTTAGCGTCCTGTCAACCGCACAGGATCACCCCAGGAGGACTAAACACAGCTTCAAACACCCTTTCAAAGATCCTTCATATCTGGGCGAACTACATGTCAGCAAATCACAAGTACAAAACACTGCCTCGCAGTTCTTGAGTCAACAACAAACAGCACACACAAGCAAGTCAAAATTGTCACCAATAAGCTATTTCTGAGTATTTATGTTTCACTTATTTACAACCGACAGAAGCATTTTGGCAGTGGGGAAATAGACTCTTCAAGCCTCAGTGTTGAACTCTGCTCGCAAAAGATTGAAATCTCTACAGCTACATCTTGTTAGTGCATTGCATGCTCATTTCAAGTCAATGGACATCTCCAGTGAGCACATGCTCCTGCTTAGAAAAAAAATAGACATCACTTCTTTTTTTAAGCCACGTACTATTTCAGCAAAAGCAAAGAGGGTATAATTAATGTGAAGCAACTTCTGGGCAGTGTACGGGTGAAAAATGATATACATATATTTTTTAGAACATGCTTCATTCTGATATCGAGTCAAAAGAATTTTCCAGTGAAGATTTTCATCACTACGTCAGAAAAATCAAACATATATGAAATATTAAAAATCAGTATAAAAGTCTACTTGGACCAACAAAGAGACTTTAGTCTGGGCCCGCTTTCTATAAATCAATCCCAAACAAAGTTGGCTGCTGGTGCTCTGAAACAAAATCAAAACACAAAAGGTTAAAAAGAACCCTTATTTTAATTGATGCAAAACGGGCGGAATTTTTCATTGAAACACCTGCTCAAGCAAAACGCAGACAAATAATACATTCACAGTTGATGACAGTAATGAAAATTGATCTTGCTGATGGCAGACAAATTTTACATCAATTTTCATTTCTATCATCGTTTGTTACTGAGTTATATGTCTGTTTGATGCTGGAAATTAAAAGTGGTTTCACTGAAAATGCGCGCATGTTTTGTATTCTGTAATTACATATAAAATAAACGTTCTTTTTCACCTTTCTGCGGGTTAGGATCCAGCTGCCGATGAGACTGAAATAACTAAAAAAATCCATCTTCTGGAAACATTATTCATGCTGATTTGAAATCAAGAATTAATCAGTGAATACATGAGCACTTCTTCACAAAAATAAATATGAAAAACACATCTCTATTTGAAGGAACTCGTTCAACAAAAACAAACGTGTAGTTACGATCTGAAGCGGCTTCTGGGGGAAAACATGGACGGAACTGATATTCTTTGCTATTTTAGAAAGTATTCTTCGTGGTGAAATCAAATTATAAGCGTTCACCGGTAAAAGCGAAAATCTAAAAAAAAAAGCTGAAGAATATGCAAACACACAAAGGGTTGAAAAGAACGTTTGTTGTAATAAAGCAACATATGCGCAAATTTTCGGGGCTTATCACCTTTATCCTCTTTCCTTGAACAGACAGTACACTAAAACTGAACAGACAGTACAACATTCACTAAAAATGGACTGATAGTATAGATATTCACTAAAACTGAACAGACAGTGCAGTCACATAAACTGAGCAGACAGAGCATGCAGTGCCGACATATAAACTTAGTCACATAAAGAGTCACATAAAATGAGAAGACAGTGCAGTCAGTCACATAAACTGAGAAGACAGTGCAGTCAGTCACATAAACTTAGAAGACAGTGCAGTCAGTCACATCAACTTAGAAGGCAGTGCAGTCAGTCACGTACACTTAGAAGACAGTGTAGTCAGTCACATCAACTGAGAAGACAGTGCAGTCAGTTACATAAACTTAGAAGGCAGTGCAGTCAGTCACATAAACTGAGAAGACAGTGCAGTCAGTCACATAAACTGAGAAGACAATGCAGTCAGTCACACAGACTTAGAAGACAATGCAATCAGTCACATAAACTGAGAAGACAGTGCAGTCAGTCACATAAACTGAGAAGACAGTGCAGTCAGTCACATAGACTTAGAAGACTGCAGTCAGTCACATAAACTGAGAAGACAGTGCAGTCAGTCACATAGATTTAGAAGACTGCAGTCAGTCACATAAACTGAGAAGACAGTGCAGTCAGTCATATAGAGTTAGAAGACAGTGCAGTAAATCACATAAACTAAGAAGACAGTGCAGTCAGTCACATAAACTGAGAAGACAGTGCAGTCAGTCACATAGACTTAGAAGACTGCAGTCAGTCACATAAACTGAGAAGACAGTGCAGTCAGTCACATAGACTTAGAAGACTGCAGTCAGTCACATAAACTGAGAAGACAGTGCAGTCAGTCATATAGAGTTAGAAGACAGTGCAGTAAGTCACATAAACTAAGAAGACAGTGCAATCAGTCACATAAACTGAAAATACAGTGCAGTCAGTCACATAAACTGAGAAGACAGTGCAGTCAGTCACATAAACTGAGAAGACATTGCTGTCACATAAACTGAGAAGACAGTGCAGTCAGTCACATAAACTTAGAAGACAGTGCAGTCAGTCACATAAACTGAGAGGTCAGTGCAGTCAGTCACATAAACTGAGAAGACAATGCAGTCAGTCACATAGACCTAAAAGACAGTGCAGTCAGTCGCATAAACTGAGAAGACTGTGCAGTCAGTCACATAGACTTAGAAGACAGTGCAGTCACATAAACTGAGAAAACATTGCAGTCACATAAACTGAGAAGACAGTGCAGTCAGTCACATAGACTTAGAAGACAGTGCAGTCAGTCACATAGACTTAGAAGACAGTGCAGTCAGTCACATACACTTAGAAGACAGTGCAGTCACATAAACTGAGAAGACAGTGCAGTCAGTCACATAAACTGAGAAGACAGTGCAGTCACATAAAGTGAGAAGACAGTGCAGTCACATAAACTGAGAAGACAGCCAGTACATGCAGACAGTCGTTAAAGCGGAGCAACGAAGGCAACTATTGTTTGTTTGTGCGTGCGTTAAACAACTCAATCAATCGGCCGGCCACGAGTGACGAATCTCAAGCTCTCCCATGGAAGGTACAAACTTACTGTACACGCTCCCCCCCCCCCCCCCACCCCACCGCCAACACTACCTGCGTTACCTGTACGCTGACTGATATGATGTAGTCGTGAACGCCCTTGCTGTGTGCTGAAGTGGCGCCTTATTCACCTTGCGCTCGTCATATTGACTGGATAGAGTTACCTGTAGCCGACCCTATCGTCTTCACAGAAAACGAGTCGAAGCTATAACACCAGCCAAAGCTTTTCCAACCTGGTGTGTGTGTGTGTGTGTGTGTGTGTGTGTGTGTGTGTGTGTGTGCGTGCGTGCGTGCGTGCGTGCGTGCGTGCGTGCGTGCGTGCGTGCGTGCGTGCGTGTGCATCAGTGCAACTTGTCTTTGTACTACGTACATCGGTGTGTCCTTGTACTGTATGTGAATATATGTGTCTGCGCTGTGTGTAATTCTGTCTTGCTTTAATTGCATCTGTGCATACATCCGTATGTCTTTCAACTGTGTATACATCTGTGTGTCTTTGTAATATATATATATATATATATATATATATATATATATATATATATATATATATATATATATATATATATATATATATATATATATATATATATATATATATATATATATATTATATGTGGTGTGTGTGTGTGTGTGTGTGTGTGTGTGTGTGTCTTTGTACTGTGTATACAACCGTGTGTCTCTGTACGGTGTATACATCCGTGTGTCTTTGTAATGTGTATACATATGTGTGTCTTTGTACAGTGTATACATATGTGTGTCTTTGTACTGTGTATACATTTGTGTGCCGTTGTACTGTGTATACATCCGTGTGTCTGTGTACTGTGTACACATCTGTGTGTCTTTGTACTGTGTATGCATATGTGTGTCTTTGTACTGTGTATGCATCTGCGTGTCTTTGTACTGTGTATGCATATGTGTGTCTTTGTACTGTGTATGCATCTGTGTGTCTTTGTACTGTGTATACATCTGTGTGTCTTTGTACTGTCAGATTGTATATAGCTGTAAGCCTGTTCGTGCTGAAAGGAATGTTGAGGTTTAACGTTCACAGATACCACACACGGTCTATTAGGGCCCGGGGTGGGGGTGGGGGTGGCGGGTGGCGGGTGCCTATGAGTAGTTCGTCCACAGAGCCTGGTCGGGACCCGTAAGAACAGGAAAGATCGATTGATACTACAGAACAATAGACAGCCTACTAAAGTTTGTTTTTTTCTTCTTTTTTTCTTCTTCTCGAAATGGTTGTTGTTTTGCTGGATGACTGCACGTGTTTGGCGATATCAGTACCCAGTTTCTGCTTCAGTCACTGTGTGTGTGTGTGTGTGTGTGTGTGTGTTTATAGTGCATTTTATTTTTTTTTTGTTTTTGTATAATACTTTATGTAAATTGTTTTGGTAGGACTATGCTCTATATGTGTATAGAATATCATATTTAGGTTAATATGTATCATGTGAGCGCTCAGGGCGTTGATGAGCGCATGATAAATGTATATTATTATTATTATTATGATATATTTCATATGGTACTACTAAAAGAGCGTACTTCTCTCCTTTAAGTTTTAAATGTATTTGAATCTCCTTTAAGTTTGTTGACACGCAAAGGCATAACACTGGGCCGTCGGTATCTTGGTTACTCTAACCCACTCAGCTCCAGTGCAAATGGCACGCACGCAGCGACATGAAATATAAGCGTCATCTCTTCACCCGTTCGCTGACGAAATGTGAAGGTCTGCCTGCGGCCCTTGTACCTTTGGTGTTTCCGAGTGGCTGACCTCAAAACGTCGCCAAGACTGAGTTTTGGGTGAGTACTTGGGTCGTTGCCAAATCATCTGCTTATCTCGGAATATCCGATTCTATGTTTAGCAGAATTCAGCTGACGCCATATTCCACTGACAAAGGAAGATAATCCTCAAGAGCCTTAATTACGTGTAAGTAAGTGTTGTTGCCTTGCTCTTGTGCCTAAGAAATATTTGCTTGAAATACAGCTGATACAATTCAGTTATCTAGTAGTGAAATGCGTAAAATTTTAATGAGCATATCCTGTTGGTCTGATCTTGTTTCAGGGCAGTACAAGCTTCCCGAAGCCAGCAGGCGAAAGTAAAATGGGAGGGAAGGACAGCAAGGTGGCAGGTAAGCCGTTTGTGCGTGTTGTATGTTGTATGCTCATGACTATATAGCATGTGTAAGTAATGGTCGGTCGACATCCACCGTTGAAAACTCCTGTGGGTGTACTGCCCTGGACATGCCGGGATGAAGGGAAATGACCGAGCAGACAGACTGGCAGAAAAAATAACCACCACATGTGGCTTGCGTCTCGGAAGAGCTGACTTGTTGAGGAAATTGAGACTGCCTGCGGGCGCAAAGCCAAGGACATCGCACCATCGGGGGTGGGGATAGCTCAGCGCAAGTTAGAGCGCCGGATTCGTGATTGAAAGGTCGCGGGTTCGAATCCCTGCTGGAGCGGCGGGAGAATATTTTCTTCTCCAGGGTCGACTTTCTGTGCTGACTCTTATTTCGGTATCCGTTCCACCCCCGTATTACTGCAGTAGCACGTAAAAGATCCCGGTCATTCTGCCAAAAGTGCAGATGGCAGGTTACAGCTAAACACGCATACACCTTACGTATGTGGCTTTGCATGAAGTGACATGGTGCATGGTTGTATGGTGTACACAGGACTTGCGCCGAGATGGCTGCAGTTTCATGTGGCACCAGAAAAAAAGCGCTATAAAGCTAGTCACTGATGTAGAACCACATGCGAGCGCAGTGAGTCTGCTCAAGAGAGCGGAGAATAGCGCTATATAAGCGATCATCAATCAATCAAACCATCGATCGCCTAGAGGAGAGAGGCGTGGAAAGAGGAAGCGCTGGACGATCTTCCCTGAAAGGACGAGAGAGGGGCGTTGTCAGTCAGAAGAACATTAGAGCTGTTTCAAAGGCCAAACAGATTTTTGTTTTATTTATATTTTTCTTTACATTTTTTGTTAGCCTTTCATACGTTAGGATTGTTTTAGAACGCTTCTACAGAGATCGGAGATAGATAACGGTCATTTCCTATGCATATAACTGCGTTTTAGACACTGGGCCTATTTTTGTAGGTATTGTGGCCAATATTTGGGATGAAAGCTCAATCTGTTTAGTAAAGGTGACATGTCGATAGCTCAGCAAAAGAAGTATATTGTTTCAAATCGTTGATGAAGTCTCGGCAACCAGTTGCTTCAGATCGAAATTCAGGTATCAGCCCTAACATATCCCTAGGCTTGTCAAACCTGATTCGGCCGTTGAGATGAATCCAATTTGATTTTTGGGTATACATCAGTGTTAGCTACATTTTTCACAGCGAGTCGGTTAGTTCGCTGTTGACTGGCTCCATAATTAGCCGGTCAGTTAGTTACTTAGTTGGTTGTTTAGTTAGCTGTAAGTCATAAGCAAATGAGCTAGTAACACGAGGTACGCTGCTACTGATGCAGAAAGCATTTATTCCTTGGAGCAGGGCCGCCGTTGACGGCCTCTTACGAATCCACGCTCCGTGATTCGTTGCTGGACGACATCAAGGCCAAGTTGAAGGACAAGTTCAACGTCTCGCTCCTGCCTGCCACTGCCCATGGAACAGGTCCGGTTCTGGACATCCGAGACGGGACGAAAGACGACATGTTCAAACTGCAGGAGAAGAGCAAGGGATTCGGTAAGTGGACGGCAGCTGTCTGCATCGCTGAACAACGGGGGTTACTTCAGAACCATCGCAGAATTACCGCGGGTTACGGCAGAACCATCGCACAATTACCGCGGGTTACGGCAGAACCATCGCTCAATACCGTATGGATTTCCATGGAATCTTAATAGACCTGCGATTGTTCAGGAGCGGAAACGGCTACTTTACATACGCAATTTCAGCTTCACGCCGATGGCATTTGCCATTCCACAGTAATGCCCATTGCTATGGTACATATTTATATTTCTACCTACCTCGCTTGAAATTTCGAGGAACAGAGTTTGCCTGCAGCAGCTTGCAGTCTCCTGTTTCGAACTGATTTATTAATTGTTTGCGACGGTACGATATCTTCAGCCAGCATTTGAAGGATGGCTTCTGGAGAATCCAAACGGTAGCAAAGTAACATTATGTTGACATAGACTCTGCTGCCAGGATGGCCATCTGTTGCAAAACTTTTTTTAGGAGTATATGGAACAATAAATACTTATCCAAGCTTTTTCAACTAACGAATACCTCCCTAAGGTCTTATATCAGGTAGTGTGTTGCTGCCTGCTTTTCAGTTTCAGGTCGTCTGATGGTGGTTGCTGACGGTGACTCGTCTGGTGGTTATTGATGACGGTGAATCGTCTGATGGTGATTGCTGACGGTGACTCGTCATATGGTGGTTGCTGACGGTGACTCGTCATATGGTGGTTGCTGACGGTGACTCGTCTGGTGGTTATTGATGACGGTGAATCGTCTGATGGTGATTGCTGACGGTGACTCGTCATATGGTGGTTGCTGACGGTGACTCGTCTGGTGGTTATTGATGACGGTGAATCGTCTGATGGTGATTGCTGACGGTGACTCGTCATATGGTGGTTGCTGACGGTGACTCGTCTGGTGGTTATTGATGACGGTGAATCGTCTGATGGTGATTGCTGACGGTGACTCGTCATATGGTGATTGCTGACGGTGACTCGTCTGGTGGTTATTGATGACGGTGAATCGTCTGATGGTGATTGCTGACGGTTACTCGTCATATGGTGATTGCTGACGGTGACTCGTCTGATGGTTATTGATGACGGTGAATCGTCTGATGGTGATCGCTGACGGTGAATCGTCTGATGGTGATTGATGACGGTGAATCGTCTGATGGTGATTGCTGACGGTAAAAAGCATCAAAATGACTATACAGTTTCAGTCCGTGCTTTTATTCAGACCGTCTGGAGATGGTTATGGTGAAATGAAATTAGACCGTTTTGCTTTGTTTTTTTCTAGAGTCAGACCGTCTGATGGTGGTGATGGTGAATGAGATTAACAGAGACCCCTGCCTTAACTCAACCTGCATGGTGCAGCTCAAGTGGAATCTGGACTTCGCTGGGCAGACGGAGAAGAGCACTGTGAGAAAAATCATCACCGACTTCATCAAGCCCCGAGGTAAAACATTTCTCTTTTGGGAACACGCGCCTTTGATGTTCATCGATCCACTTGTAACCAGTGTGTGTGTGTGTGTGTGTGTGTGTGTGTGTGTGTGTGTGTGTGTGTGTGTGTGTGTGTGTGTGTGTGTGTGTGTGTGTGTGTGTGTGTGTGTGTGTGTGTGTGTGTGTGTGTGTGTCTGTGTGTCTGTGTGTCTGTGTCTGTGACGCAGTTTTACTTAATACCTATTTTTTCATGTCTCACAGATTCGTTCAAAAACACATCGTATATGCCTTTTATTCCAGACCAAGAAGAAACCGCCAATAGTGAGCAGACTCAGGCTATTGACGCTCCAGGCAGACGGCCTCAGACGGAGAAGACCAAGCCGACCACGAGTCCCAAAGCATTTTCTAATGACGCGATTCGAGACCCTCCAGACTGCCTGATCAGAGAAGTGGGGAAAAAGTCGGATGACTTAGGTGCCACTGAAGGAGCGACCTCATCCGCAACTGTTCCGTTCGCGTACGGCCGAGACAAGGACTGGCTCCTGCAGGATGCTGTCAAATTTGTGGAAGAACATTTTGGAGTGACTTTAAGTGAAGCAGGAAACATCAGTGCAGAATCTCCGTTGTTAGTTTTCTGCAAAGAGGAAACTGGACTTGTTCAAGACGTCTTTGGTGCCGTTGGGAAGACGCGAAGTAAGTGATCGCTTTTCATTTGTGTCGTATTTTTTATACAACTGACTGCATGCGCCAATGTGTCTGACAGAGAGAGGTGGCGGAGAGGGGAGAGAAAGAGGAGGGGGAAGGGGGGGGGGGGGGGGGGTAGAGAGAGGCATAGACAGAAACTTAGACAAATAGATTTGGAGGAGCAGCAGTAATCAGAGAGAGTAAATGGAGAGAGACTGAGAGAGAGAAAGTGGGGAAAAGAGGGGGAGAGATTTAGAGAAAAGGGAGATGTAAACAGAGAGAGAGAGAGAGAGAGAGAGAGAGAGAGAGAGAGAGAGAGAGAGAGAGAGAGAGAGAGAGAGAGAGAATGAATGAATAAATGAATAAACATTATTTTACGATGGTAGTGGGGTAGACACAGGGTCTTTTTACATCCAGCCCTCGCCCATGAGGAACTAATTCTACTGATACTACACATAGACATATATTTTAGATACACCACAGAGAGAGAGAGAGAGAGAGAGAGGGGGGGGGAGAGGGAGACTGAGAGACAGACAGATAGACAGACAGATGCCTCACATGCTCGAAAAATCAAACCTCGAAACGAGCTATTTTGCTTATGAAAATAAAAGGCTTTTCTCGGATTGACATGGAAAGCACGATACTCGCAAAACAAGGTATTCAGCACGAAAGCGGGAAACAATTAAGGCACCAAACTGTCGTGGCATTGTTACAGAAGGCGCCGACGTGATGCTGTTGGTGGTGACGGACAAGAAGGACCTCCCGCTGGAGGAGCTGGACAGATGCGATTCCACGACAGGGTTCGGAGCCAAGGACTGCCTCCTGTGGGACCCTTCTCGAAAGAAGTTCGGCTCCAAAGAGAACTGTGACGCCCTGTTGTGGATACGGCAATTTTTGGAGAATTTCAGCTTTGAAGTGAACTTGAAACTTAGCCGGACAAGTTCAGTGAGACGAAGTTTTAAGGCTTTAAGTGTGAAACCCATTTCTGGTGAGTGACAGATATAGTGACCCTGTTGCTCCACGCTCTCACTCCCTCACTCCCTCTCTCTGTTTCTGTCTCTGTCTGTCTGTCTGTCTGTCTGTCTGTCTGTCTGTCTGTCTGTCTGTCTCTGTCTCTCTCTCTCTCTCTCTCTCTCTCTCTCTCTCTCTCTCTCTCTCTCTCTCTCTCTCTCTCTCTTCTGTAATAATATTTAACTGTGAATGTCTTGGTTATTAGTAGTACTGTAGTAACGGCAGATATGTGAGTCGGCCTTTGTGCTAAAATCTTCACCGTTGAGAAATAAAGTTCAATCAATCAATCTCTCTCTCTCTCTCTCTCTCTCTCTCTCTCTCTCTCTCTCTCTCTCTCTCTCTCTCTCTCTCTCGGTCTGTGTGTGTGTGTCCCTTTCCTCTGTTCCTCTATTCCCTTGTCACTCTCACACTCACTCATTTATCCTCCTCTCTCTCGGTTTTTTCTTCGTATCTGTACGCTAGCTACCTGTCTCTCTGCTGCACCATCTCTTTGAATATATTCCATTGTTTACAGGTATCTATGTCTGTCTGTCAGTGAATGTACCTACTGACCTAGTCATTCATCTATCTTCCTGTCTATATTTATTTTATTTACAAAATGTTAGCTCTTTGTCGAATGAAGTTTAAAAACATTTATTACGAGACTGAGGAGACGCTGTTTGGTGGACCATTTCATGTACCATCTTCCTTTCGAGTCAAAGACCTGTAACCGGTAACTGTAATATTATGGACTGTCCTTGGAATCGCTGCCCTGGCTGCAGTAGAACATGTGTCTCACCCGGCGGGTCAAGTACGTAAGCATGGTGCTTAACGTCCACAGAACCCATAACTTGAGGCTTATTAGGGACGGGGAGAAGGTGGTATGGAGGTGGGGGAAGATGGAGATTATATACCTGTCGCTACACTGTCACCACCAGAATGACTCCTGCATTAAGATGGGCAGGGCGAGACCCATTTTAATGTTTCATCAGTTGTGAGGGAGATTATATACCTATCGCTACACTGTCACTACTAGAATGATTCCTGCATTAAGATGGGCAGCGATGAGAGCCATTTTAATGTTTCAGTAGGAAGTGATGGACAAAGTCACAAGACAGTGTCCACAAACCACAACCGTTTTGAAGAGAGCCGAAGCGGAATCGAGCCGAGGTCCTTCTGCTTACCAGCCTAACGCCTTACTGCTGGGCCAAACCGATTCACCAGCGGGTCAACGGCCATTATCAGTACGGGAATAAATACTGAGGTGCATGCACTAATGATCGCATGGTTCAGGAGCTGTGTGAGAGTCGAGGTGGACGTCCTGGACTGTCCGTCCTAACGAGCCTTCTGGTTTCCGTGGACGTAAAGATTTATTGCACCGTGCTTCGGCATTGGTCATAACTTGTCCCTAATATGTCAACTGACATCTGAGGACATTAAGCATCACTTCATCATCACTAATGATCGAGAGCTGGTTTGGCCTAGCGGTAAGGCGTTAGGCTGGTAAGTGGAAGGACCTCGGTTCGATACCGCTTCGGCTCTCCTTTCTCTTCAAAAAGGTTGTGGTTTGTGGACACAGTCTTGTGACTTTGTCCATCACTTCCTACTGAAACATTAAAATGGCTCTCATCGCTGCCCATCTTAATGCAGGAATCATTCTGGTGGTGACAGTGTAGCGATAGGTATATAATCTCCCTCTCCCCCCACCTCCATACCCCCTTCCTCCCTTCTTCCCCGTGCCCTAATAAGCCGTATGGTTTCTGTGGACGTTAAGCACCATGTTTACTTACTTACTAATGATTGCAGGAGCGTACTACCTTGTGCAGCCGGCCAAGGAGCAGGAGGAAAAGGCCGCTGTACTGTTCCTCAACGACCAGCTGATCAAGCTGAGGAAGACCGACGACAGTCACGCTTCACCGGTCATCGTGTTCTGCGTGGCTAGCGACACTCTTGACGACGTCATCGACAAGTGGACAACCAAACGACAAGGTACCACAGCTCAGTGTTCAAATTTCGGAATGCAACAATAAGTATTACAACTCAGCGGTCAAACCACAGCCGAGGAATTAAGTATCATAGCTCGTTAAAAGGGCAACAGCATAAACACAACTTGTGCACTAACAATGGCGGTGTGTGCCCTATACTTGGCGTGCACAAATCCATACTTTTTAGGGATAAAACACAATAAACAGACGAGGAAAGTATAACAGCTCTATCAAAGGGCAACAGAAGGGGGTGGGGGGGTGGGGGGGGGGGGAGGGAGGGGTACCTGAGGCGGGGGTGGGGGAGGGGGGGGTGCTGATGTGCATGAGTATTTCAATCTTTGTTTACATGTATGTTTAAAAGAATTTGTGATCGCGTAGGGCCAGTTCGGGCTAGGCACGCAAAGTACCCAATATTAGTCTTTATTATTATCATTCTTCTTCTTCTTCTTTTTCTTCTTCTGTTTGTTTCAGAAAGCCAGGAAGCTTTGCTGGTGGTGCTTTACCGTTCCTACCACACCGACCGTCTCCAGCATCTTCCGTCGTCCGTCTGCAAGCTTCGGCTGAACGAGGATGGCCGAGAGGTGGCCAGCATCGCCGACAACAACAAAGTGCCAGGCAGTGTCAGGACCTTTCTGGCGAAGGCCAGGCGGCACAAGAACAGCTTCGGGCAGCAGGAGGAGCCGGCGCCCAGGGAGGAACAGGAAGTCCGGCAGCAGGACGACGGCAGTTCGCTGTCCGGCGTCGGTTATTTCCGGCACTGATGTGCCGATTGGCAACACGAACGCATGTATGGACGCGGGCGTTTTTATCAATGAACACTAAATAATAAAGTGAACATGTGTGAATGGATGAACACCAAGGAGTGTATAAAACAAGAATGAACACGAGAGAACATGAACGAACGAGAGAACACGAAAGAATATATGAACAAGAGTGAATATATGGGAACACTAGTGAATGAATGAACACGAAGGATTACATGAACAAAAATGAACACGAGAGAACACGAGTGAATGCATCAGCAAGCACGAAAGAATGTATGAACAAGAGTGAACATGAGAGAAAATGAACGGAAATGAATCTACAAACAAAAATGAGCATGAGAGTGAATGATGAACAGGGCTGAGAGTGAATGATGAACAAGGCTGAGAGTGACTGATGAACAGGGCTAAACGAATACTGGGACATGAATGAAGTCGAGCAATAAACTTGTATGAACAATGGAAAAATCAGTATTATTATTTTCTGTTCAGTGCTGACTTTGCGAGGTTTTGTTGTTGCTGTCTGTAGTGGTGGCTGTGATAGTGTGTGTGTGTGTGTGTGTGTGTGTGTGTGTGTGTGTGTGTGTGTGTGTGTGTGAACTATGCTTTATACTCAAGGGACCAAACGCCTTGGCTTAATTAACTCGCTGTACACTACCTAATGGCAAGTAATTATTATTATCAAGATAAATGGGATTAGTATAGTGCCCATCTACCACACAAGCGAGCACAGAGCGCTTTACGTGAATATTAACAACACACACACACACACACACACACACACGCACACACACACATACACGCACACACGCACGCACGCACGCACACACACACACACACACACACACACACACACACACACACACACACACACACACACACACACACACAATCGCTTACTGTAAGGATCAAAAATGCAGAATGCAAGAAACAGCCAGGAGAACTTTTCCCAGCTGACATGACAGAAGACAACATGTACAACTAAATCAAATGGTTCTTGTTGAGTCCACACTTTTTCATGAACAGGCAGAATGCTGACTGGCTCTGCTTTCGTGATTAAACTCCCATTTATCCACTGAGAAAGAGCGACACGTCTTCTATGGTAGGCTAGCTACCCTTGTCGATCGAGTTTTCCGGGACTGAGGAGTGACGCTGTGAAAGGTGAGCCGCCCCGAGGGCTCGATCTACTTCTGCGCGGGCTGTTGCTTGTTGCTTTGGAATGTGTTCCGAACAAAGAGCGGTTCAAGGAGAATGAGATTGCTTCATTTCGGGAAAATCCGAAGCTTAGTCATTGGAAATGTCTTCTCACGTAGACCCTGCCGTTTATTTACCCCCCCCCCCCCACACACACACACCCCTCCTCCGCCCCCTGCTCCACTCCCCGAGAATGAGACTGCTTCAGTTGGGAAAATCCGAAGCTTAGTCATTGGAAATGTCTTCTCACGTAGACCCTGCCGTTTATCTACCCCCCCCTACACACACACTCCCCGCTCCCCCCCCACCCTCCACTCCCCGAGAATGAGACTGCTTCATTTCGGGAAAATCCGAAGCTTAGTCATTGGAAATGTCTTTTCACGTAGGCCTTGCCGTTTATCTAACACCCCCCCCCCCCCCCCCCCCCCCCCCCCCCCCCCCCCCCCCCCCCCCCCCCCGACCCCCCCCCCCCCCCGACCCCCCATGTCCTCCCTACATGTTCCCCCTCTCCAATGTCCTTCCTCAGCGCACGAGTTACACGGTATGGTATTCATTGCGCTCCAAGGGCTCAGGTGAGATCCCTCAACCTGGACTAGCTGCACCTACATACACCTTCCTGAAAAACGGCAAGCGACTGCACACAAGCTCTGGTACACACGCGCCAGAAAAGACCCGTGTGCGACAGGAAACAGAACAAGAACAAGAACAAGAAAGTTTATTTGTTTTTAGGCCATTAGCCTCTTTCACAAAGAACATGAACACACTGCATATTTAGGCTGCACAATATATTTTTTAAACATGCTTCTAGTGACAAAGTGTTTACTGATTCCCCCCCCCCCCCCACACACACACAGCACCTACACATACAACTACGTGCCGCTACTATTCCAAATGAGTCAGTTATCTGTCTCATTTTCCCTGCCTTGATAAGAAACAATGCAATCTGCTGCAAACGGCATTGATTAGATGTTTCCATAACTGAATGGTAAGGAACACTACTCCGCAGACCGTCACGCCTTAAAACACAGGAAACAAAGACTGAGAGAGAAAGCGGTGTGCTGAGCATGTCCACGAGGAGGTCATTGTCACATACACAAGCAAAACAAGGAAAGCTCGTGTTCGTCCGCTTTTCTTCGCGTTTCCTGTCTATATTTGCCTTATATACATGTATGTTCTGGAGATCCGTGCACGGATAGACCTTTCTTTTTCTTAATGATTACCATTGCTGTGAACACGCAAGGTTTTGTGTGGAAGTTTTGTGAGCGCTGTATACAAATGTTCATTTATTCATTCATACAACACAAAAATACGGTATGCAAAAACACAAAAGACCTTAGAGGTGCATGAAACTATACATGCACATATCATTAATGTGATACGCACATGTGAATGAAAACAACAACGATGCAGCGATAACTGAAGATGAAGAAAAAAAGTACATGTACTACACTTAGAGAGAGAGAGAGAGAGAGAGAGAGAGAGAGAGAGAGAGAGAGAGAGAGAGAGAGAGAGAGAGAGAGAGAGAAGAGAGAGAGACTTTGACACTTTGATGGTTTATTGTTGCAAACGATAGTCCATAACAGTGGGGTTGAGCCAATAATTCCATAACGGTTTGTGCACTTGCCAATAGACACAAATCAAACCAAAATGAAAATACACACAATTGAAGTAAAATAATGTCTAAAAAAACAAGAAAACAAAAAAGAAAAAAAGGAGTATTCGCCCACTTGTGCGCGCGTACTCTCTCTCACACACACACACACACACTCACACACCCACGCACACACCCATGCTCTCTCTCTCTCTCTCTCTCTCTCTCTCTCTCTCTCTCTCTTCCTCGCTCGCTCGCTCTCTCACTCGCTCCTTCTGGCCATGACCCGATGAAGCAAAGTTTGGATATTTCAATCAGTGTCAGACATTAAAAAAAACACCTCTAAGTAATCAAAAATACAGACCAACGTAACCTACAACTCATGCCACTGTGCCATCAATCCATTGTTTCAGTTTTCTGATGGCAATTCACTTGCTGTTATATCCTGTCTTCGCTTCAATCCTTCTACTTTCAGAACGTATTAAGTATAAAGTCGCTTGTATGTGTTTCGGTGCTATAAATGGTTCTGGTCCTGCTTACCTCTCTGAACCGCTGCATGTCTACACTCCGTCTCGTACACTACGCTCTTCTTCTGACACCCGCATGCTGGAAATCCAACAATACAAACGCAAGACTCATGGCTTTCGCACCTTCTCTTGCTTTGGACCCCACATTTGGAATTCACTCCCACAAAACCTTAGACACTGCTCAACCCTATCATCTTTTAAAGCCAAACTGAAAACCTTCCTCTTCTCACAATATTTCCATCCTAACTATTATCAGTACCCAGTTTCTGCTACAGTCAGTGTGTGTGTGTGTGTGTTTGTAGTGCGTTTTTTTTTTTTTTTTTTTTTTTTAAATAATACTTTATGTAAATTGTTTTGGTAGGACTATGCTCTACATGTGTACAGAATATCATATTTAGGTTAATATGTATCATGTGAGCGCTCAGGGCGTTGATGAGCGCATAATAAATGTACGTTATTATTATTACTATAAACTTAGCCAAATTCAGTACATTTTCATGCTGCAGTAACTCCGCTAAACTATCTACTGTTGGGTTTCTTTGTAGTAGATTTAATGGAAGACGGTCTTTTCTGATATCGGCATACGCTCGGCAGGTGAAAATTAAATGGATTTCATCCTCCTCCACTGACGAGAGAGAATGGACGAACGAACGAAAGGTTTATTGAACTAGGCCGTCTGCCCATGTCAAACAGGGAGGTGAGAGGTGGCGGGTCATTTTTTTGTGCATAAACAATCTTAGCATCAAAACATTCCAACACGCACACGCACACACGCACGTACCTACGCACGCATTCACGCAAACTCGAGCACACTCACACACGCGCGCACCCATACTCGCGCGCGCGCTCACACACACACACACACACACACTCACACACACACACACATATATATATATATATATATACACACGCGAGTGCCCTTAGAAGCACAAAAATGAGGGACAAAAGTAAACAGCAATACAAAAGCATGAGGCTCACAATACCCGATCAAGCTAGGATCGCGTTGCTAATACTATTGGCTCTTAGCTCGAAGGCCTTGGAAATATAGATTGCTAGTGGAAAGGACAGTCTTGTATCTGCTAACAGGATTGCCACCTTAAAAACAGAAGGGCGGTTATAAAACTTAGAAGGCAAATAAGTTTCTCTAAGCGTTTTATATTTTGGGCATACTAACAAAAAATGAATTTCTGATTCGGTGGTATCGCAAAATGGACAGGTAAAAATGTCTGGTGTTTTTTTGTGTGCGTGAATATCACAGACGATGTGTTTTTAAAGGGGATACGCCTAGTCTGACCAAATGCTTTCTTAAAACAGCTTTTTTGACAGTAAACAAATAATCTGCAAGAGAATGACTTTAAAAAAAATGTGGAATAGAAGGCAAGACAATCCTTTGAAGCCACGGCACTGTACCAGTCTTGAAGACAGCAGTCAATTAATCTCTGTCTAAACTCGCACAAAAATCGTTTCGTGTTACAGACTCCCTGGTTTTCCCAAACGAATCCGAAGCCGTATCGATACAATGTAAAACAAACATAAGAAACCCAGTTATTCTTGTTCTTACAATGCAAGTCATAAAGCATGATTTGTATGATTTGGAAGGGAGGCGGTTGTTTGGCATTCTTACAAGGTTCAGCCAATATTTAATACATCTTGTGTATGTATTAACATAAAGAGGATATCTACCGGTTGCCCCATAAACCAGTGCGCTTGGTGTTCTTGTGCTAACACTCAAAAATCGTTTGATAGCAAACAGATGTACTCTTTCAATTATACTATAGTCAGCCATAATTCCCCAAACCTCAGACCCATAGGTTAGCATTGGTTGGATTTGGCAATCAAATAGCTTAAAGAATAGTTTGGGACATTGCTCTCCCAGCCTCCACAGTAGTCTAAGAATACCCAGTGCACCTTTCCTGGCTCTGTCGGACATATCTTTAAGCGCATACGAAAATGTTAAGCCAGTGGAAAATATTATACCTAAGTATTTTTAGTGGTTAATAATTTTCAGTTTCATACCGTCATAAAACCATTTCTCTCTAGCAGCTATGTATCCGCCGTTTCTAAAAAATAACTACTTGGGATTTTTCAAAGTTAACAACAAGGTGTAATCTTTTTGCCGTGTCCCTTAGCACACTGAGCTGTTGTTGGAGGCCAACAATGGTGTTAGACAGGAGAACAACATCACCTGCAAAAAGCATAATCAAAATTTGTAGGATATCCGGTGATAGTGTGATACCGTGTTTGTCTTTTAGAACAATTTCGTTGGCAAGTTCGTTAATAAGAAGGGAGACCAAACTTGGGCTACAGCTGTCCCCTTGTTTGAGGCCTCGACTACACATGAATGCTTCAGTGAGATCACCACCTACTCGAACTCTGGCCTTAACAACTTCATACACACTTTTGACTGCCTTATACATTTTGCCTCTGATGCGATTTTTCTTGAGAATTAACCATAGAGTATTCCTATCAATTAAGTCAAACGCTTTCTTAAAATCAATAAAACAAACGTATAATTTCCCATGGTTAAGGAGTTGTTTCTGTACCAAAGTTAAGAGCGTGAATACATGGTCGATTGTACTATAGCCTTGTCTGAAGCCAGTTTGTGCTTCATTTAGCATTTTGTTGTCTTCAATCCATTGACTGAGACGCTTATTTAAAATATAGCTATATGATTTTCCACCCACATTTAGCAATGATATTCCTCTATAGTTATTGGCAGAATTAACGTCACCTTTTTTGTATATTGGAAAGATAACCGATTCAGACCATTCGGAAGGAAACGTACCTGTATTAAATAATTTACTGAAGTATTCGGTCAAGAAATGTAAAACACAAGGGGCTGAGTATCTGAAAAAGTCGCTGCTTAGTCCATCTAGGCCAGCAGCCTTATTGTCCTTTAACGCTTTAATTGCAGCCTGTACCTCTGAGACAGAAATGACGCCGTCCAGTGTGTCGACAGATTCCACAGGTCCAAAAGTACTTGCTAAAGCATTATTCTCAACTTCGTTATCACTTACAGAGAGAGATTCACAGTCTAAAACTTTATTAATGTGGTCAAACCATTCTTGAGATGTAACTGAATTGATGTGCTGTTCTTTCTTCATTATGGATTTGATCGTACTCCAGAACTTTCTAGCATCCTTCGCGTTTTGTTCCAGCGTTTTAATGATGTTTTCTTTATGGACAGCCCTTTTTTCTTTCAAAAGTTGTTTGTATTCTCTTCTTTCTTCAGTGTAATTAATTCTGAATTCATTGCTATTGGAATCACTTTTCATTGCATTAAATTTTCTTAACGTTTTTCGGTGCATTCAAGGTCGAACCAAGGTTTTCCACTAACATTACCGCTTGTAACGGTCCTTTTCATACAGTCTCCTGCGAGTTTGACAGCACTGTTAAACACTTTGACAGCAGCTTCAACGTCATCATTAATAAGTTCAGTGGCCGGTGTAAAAAGCGCAGATACTTCTTTCGTAAAAAACATGTCGTAATAATCTTGTGCCTTATTCGCGTCCCATATGTACTTTTGTATTTTTACTTTTCTCTGTCGTTCGACAGAAACATCATTCTTACCTACAAGTTCAAGTTTAGGCTCTACAGGCATATGTTTTGATTCAATATTAGGAATCACCGCTAGACGGGTTCCCAAGTGAACAAAGCATCTTGAAAGCAAAAAATAATCAATTACACTCGAACCGTTACGTGCTATATAGGTGTAGTTACCCTCCTTGTCTCCTGGCAAACATCCATTCAAAATTACTAAGTTAAATTGTTCGCCGACGAGAGAGAGGGAATGAATGAATGAATGAATAAACTTTATTTTACGAAGGTAGTGGAGAAGACTCGAGGTCTTTTTACATCCAGCCCTCGCCCATGAGGGAAACTACTATTAACTAAGGATACAATGAGCTACAGTATGTTGAGTACATGTACATTAATACAAACCATGTTGAAATGGACACCAGTAAACCGAGAAACAAGTCAATAATGATCATTAAAAAAATAGATATATATATACATATAAAATTAGCTTGATCTGGGGTAAACACATACACGCGCGCACGCACATAAGATTAAGAACATGTTTGTCAAGAGAGAGAGAGAGAGAGAGAGAGAGAGAGAGGAGAGAGAGATGGGGTGTGAAAGTCAACTGACTTATTCCGTAAATGATGGGTGCACGGGCATGCATGTGTATAACTTCTTGTAGCTATTCAGACAAACACATTGAAATATACTGATTATTGTCCCATCTGTGTTATGAACCTTTAATGTTTCTCAGTGGGAGATATCGAGAATACAGGCGCCTCGTAAAGTCTGTTCATTGTTCCTAATCAGTTCTGTTGCTGGCGCAAGAGAAAATAAATCCAGGTCAAAAATCTGAAAAAAAAAGAATGAATGCTAGCGTTCTAAAACAAGATCCAAACACATAAATAGTTCAAAAGGACGCTTATTTATTATGACACATAAAAGGTTCAAAAGAACGCTTATTTATTATGACACAGACACACAATTCTGTGTCATAATAAAAAAGCGATACACTTTTGTGTGTCTGTGTCATAATATTCAAAAGAACGCTTGTTACGACACAGACACATAATTATGACTCACAGACACACAATTGTGTGTCTGTGTCATAATAAATAAGCGTTCTTTTGAACTTTTAGGTGTTTACATCCAGGTCAGTCTCAGTGATATTGCCGTAACCGTGACAAAGTTTGACAAAGTAACGTTGACAAAGTTTGCTGCACAACATTTGCAAAGATTGGTATATGGACTTAGAGACGTTAAGCACCAACAGAAATGATGTGTCAACGCAGTGCTGCTTTTTGATAAGTCTAGTCATGGGGATTTCCCTTGTCACTGGTGCGTGACCGAGTACAAAGCGCGGTACTTTTCAAAGCTGAGAGCTAGGTAAGCACCACTTGTCGACTTGACGGGCCGGAATGATGTGTGGAGGAAGGGGTGCGCCGAGAGGGGGTGGGCGGAGAGAGGGGGTGCACCGAGAGTGGGTGGGTGGAGAGAGGGGTGCGGTAAGAGCCACACTCCGAGCATCGCTTTCCGGCACCTTCCTCCAAACTCTGCCAGATTTAGTTACGCCACTGAAGGGGCACACTTTATCTCAGCGCAGCTGTCCAGCGACGCGGTCAGCGCCCTCCGAAAGGTTCGGGTACTAATATGACTGTAGAAGCAACCTAGCGCCAAAGCACGCACGTAAACAGACGGCAACCAGGCCTAGCTGTCCACCCAGGACAGGCAAGACACAGTCATGACACAGTCATAGCCTAGATCAGCAGGACAGGCAAGACACAGTCATGACACAGTCATAGCCTAGATCAGCAGGACAGGCAAGACACAGTCATAGCCTAGATCAGCTTTCTACACTTCTGCCGCTCGAACCTAGCGCCAAAGCACGCACGTAAACAGACGCATCCACCCCGGGTAAGAAAAAGAGTTCCGTCTCGATTCAAACGATTGTGGTTTTATTTGTGCTGGTGTAAACTTTGTTGGCGGCTTTAAATCACACGCCTCGTTTTATTTGAGTTGCTTGTAACAAGCTTACTACTGTTTGAGCACCAACAAAAAACTGCTCGTTAGCTGACAGATTTCAGGACCCTATGGCGTAACTAAATACGGCCGTGGTTGAAGGAAGGATGTCGTAAACCAGTGCTTGGAGTTTGGGTAAGAGCGGGTGGGTGCAGGGAGGGGGTGCACCGAGAGTGGGTGGTTGGAGAGAGGGGGTGCGGTGGGAGCGGGTGGGTGCAGGGAGGGGGTGCACCGAGAGTGGGTGGGCGGAGAGAGGGGGTGCGGTGGGAGCGGGTGGGTGCAGGGAGGGGTGTTAGTGGCACGCCGAGAGACGAGCGGCAGAAGTGGAGAAAGCTGATCTAGGCCATGACTGTGTCTAGCCTGTCCTGGGTGGACAGCTAGGCCTGCTTGCCGGAAGGAAGGCCGGGGCTTGTGGCTGTTTCAGTCTGGCTGAGGCAGCGCATGACATGGTGGATGCAAGCTGTGCTGGCGGACGAGGTGGTGGTGTGATAGCTGGCCTTGGTGCCCCACGAGGTCAGCATAACGCCAGTGGTCGTCGTGGTCGGCGAAGGAGTCAACGCGGCCATCCTGGGTAATTAACTCTCTCTCTCTCTTGATCACCACCCCTCTCCCCCCACCCTCCTCCGCGCGCGCACACACGCATATGTACACACACACACACACGCACACGCACGCACACACACACACGCACACACACGCACGCACACGCACACACACACACACACACACACACACACACACACACCACACACACCACGCACACACACAGCACGCACGCACGCACGCACCACGCACACCACGCACGCACGCACGCACACACACACACACACACACACACTCACACACACACACACACACACACACACACACACACACACACACACACACACACACACACACACACACACACCGTGCACACACACACACACCTACGACACACATTTTTCAGTACCGGTTAGGTATTAAGTTAGTAACGGCATTCTAACGGCATTTCAACTGCTCATGGTCAGATCCGGCCAAACTGGACATCATCATCATCATATTATTATTATTATTATCAATCAGCATTATTTCTGTTTGCAGCCACATCATCATTAGTCTCACCACTATCATAATCTTTTTCTCTCTCAATCTTCCTTCCTTTGTTTGTCCTGAGATGACCCGGGGAGGTTGAAATCCAATTACCAACTAACTTAAGCTATTTCTCTTTTCTCTCAAACATTTGCCAGTCTCCTATTCACACCTCAGTCTTGTCAATTGCCGCAGGTACGGTCCCAGTCTTCAAGCGTGGAAAGGACAATCAGGTGAAAGACCTCTTTCTTTTGTTACTATGTGTTACCAGATTCAAAAGTCAGAAGTTCTACTGATAGATTGACAACGAAAATATGCAGGCCAGACTTTGTCCTCCCCCGTCCTCCCAAAAGAGAGAAAAATACCCAAAACAGAGAGAGAGAGAGAGAGAGAGAGAGAGAGAGAGAGAGAGAGAGAGAGAGAGAGAGAGAGAGAGTTTAAAAGCCTTTGAACATTCTCAACGCTGTCCGTTTGTGCGTGCAGTCTGAGAGGCACATTTACGGAAGCAAGTGGGAAAGTGTTTGAAATCAAAATCTGCAAAAATATCAATTGTTTTTGATAAAAAAACAATCAAAAACGTAACTTTTCTGATACATTTTTATGTCCGTAAAATTACTTATCATGCTTTTTCATCACTCTGAATCACAGATTGCGCGGTGTGTAAGAGAACACTCCGGTCAGTCTGTCACACCACATTCCACTTCAAATTCAGCGTCGACTTCCAGCAATGGAGGGCAGCGTCAAATCAGAGACGACAGGAGTACCTGAAGACATTTCTGCAAATGGCCAGCACTCTGCTGAACGAAGGAGGCGGATACATACTCGTACACGTTGATAGTCTTAGCGTGGCTTTTTTTGATGAGCAGGTACGGACTATGGAGAAGGAAAAACTAAACAAAGAAGGTTTGTTTTACGGGACCGAGTCCAGTTGTTTTCACTCCTAAAGTCATGTCTTAATTGTGCTCCATTGATTGAGGCATGACGGTTATGGCAAGGCGAAGCATTTTATTAGGACACAATAAATGATAAAAAATTTATACATGTAAAACAATTGCGTATTAAAAACAACAACAACAAAGGAAAATGCAGGTAAAACAGATCCAAAATGTTGTGGGTAAAACAGATCCAAAGTTTTGTGGGTAAAACGAATCCAAAATTTAACAAAGACTTAGTGAAAAATATTGATCTCCTTCACATAATCAAAGATGCAATCCAAAGATATGTCCCCGAGCGACATTCTCAGTAACCGAGCTATGAAATTCCATTCCTTTGCTTTAATCAAATCAGAACAAAAAAGCTAAGAGAATTCTATAGCCGAAAGTAACCCATGCATTCAGGTGCTCCTCTCCCTTGTGTAGTCCACAGAATAGGCTGCAGTCACTGATGCAGCCTATTCTGTGGCCAAAAGTATACTGTGCGGCCAGTCAAAGATATATGTTCTGTGGCTAAAGAGCATCAAGTTCTTTAGCTAATCACAGATATGTACTGTAGGCATTTAAAATATATATTATGTTCTGTATGTAAAGGTAATTGTATTCCGTGACTGATGTTCTGCAACAGAAGATAGTCTTTCATATCAGTTTAGCTGGAAAAATAACTTACCGTACACGAAGACATGTATTTTAGCCAGAAATAATTATATATTCTGTAGCGGAAGATAATATTCTCTCAGCCAGAAAGATGTATGTTCTGTAGCCGAAGGCATGTCTTTTACCTAGAAAGATATGTTGTGTAACCAAAGATGTATTCTGAAGCTAATCGAATGATCCGCTCAGTAGCCAACTAAGGATGCCCATTAATGGTTGTTTGTTTTGTTTCGTTCCGTTTTTTGCAGGTGGACGGAAGACTAATGGAACTGGTGGGGGACGGGTCCATGTTTGACGAAAACTTTGAACGAAAACTGGTCGACAACGAACACATAGTAGTGCGCGTGTTGCCCTCACGGGGCAGACCTCTCAGCGTCTGTGACTTTAAGTCCATGGTAAAGCAATCTGAATGTATAGACTGGTGGTGGTGGTGGTGGTGGTGGTGTGGCAAAAGGTGGGAGGAATTAACATAATTCTCGACATGACCCTCACTGTTATTATTATGAATATTGTAACCATTATGATTGCATAGGATCATTATTTTCGTTTCAGCCTGCCTCTTGAAGGAACTATAGCCTTCTCATAGCATAATGCTGGGTACTCGGAGCACTTAACCAGTACTGGCCCAAAGCGCTTACAGTATTTTAAATATACATGTAAATACTAACAACACAGATTCAAAGCACACACACGCGCACGGGCGCACACACACACACACACGTGCGCGCGCGCGCTCACGCACACACACACACACACACACACACACACACACGCACACGCACGCACGCACGCACGCACACGCACGCATACACGCACGCACGCACGCACACACACGTACGCACGCACCACTCACACACACACACACACACACACACACACACACACACACACACACAGGAACCACATCAGTCAAGATAAATAATTTCAGACCACGTTTTTGGGGTAGATGAGTTGCTATATGGACTAATATTGGGGACGTGGACAGAAATGTGCCGATGAGAAAGAGAACGGGGAATCCCGATGACGGAAGGAATGAGGACAAGAAACAAAAAGAGGGTTGGAAAGGAAGGAAGGAAATAACTGTCTGGGATGAGTCCACAGGCAGCACACAGTCATATAGCCTAGCGGTGGCAGTGGAAATGGCAGGAATACTTCATAGTAACAAAAGTTTCCAGTCACATCCAGCTTTTAAAAAAATCAGTTTCTACTTCGTTTTATGCAAAACTGTGAACAAGCGTGTTCGTATGTTTTTGTTTTGATTAGTCTTGTTCGTTTGTTTGGGTTTTTACAATCTTTTGCCTCGTCCTTATTGAGTAAATAAAAAAAGTACCTCTAGTCTTCTACGCCGGGATGGCTTGTTTCAGATGTCTATGGACAGAGGTCGCGCGAAGATCGACTACGTTCAGATGATGCACCTCCTGCGAAGACCACGCCGCTCACCTCTGCCTCTTCCGTCAGCCATTGGTGGACAGCAGCTGCGTGAGGGCCACGCCCACCCTTTTCACGAGGGCAGGAGTCTGCAAGCCAAAACCGTAAAGCCCGATGACCTGCAGAAAGCTGAGGGAAACACGACGGGCGAGAGACTGTTCCATCTGAGCTGGAACAGCTTGAATCTGCCTTCCTTCATCGCCGCCTTCAGCAAACAACGACAGGGCGGCTATTACTACCTGGGACTGGAGGAAGAGAAAGCAGAACCGGTCCAGAAATGGGAGCCAGTGGAGCAGACGAGTGGATTGTCGGTCATCTTCGGGACGGAGAAGAAGTTCTGGCGTGACAAAGGGAATGAGGACAAGAAACAAAAAGACGGTTGGAAAGGAAGGAAGGAAATAACTGTCCACGTGGCTGCAGACGACGAGGTGCCGCGAGGCGAAGGCCGAACGACAGGCCGCTACATCTGTCGCGGGGTGCGTCTGGCACCGCAAGACCAGCAAGACTTCAGGAGACTGCTCTACCAGCACCAGGCCAGTGACCTGCACTGGCATCCTAACCAGCCAGCAGACGTCCTGCCAATTCAGTCCCTTTTGCAGTGCCGGTTCTGTCCCGTCCTGGAACCTCGTGCAGAGTGGCAGAACGACGGGGCAGCTGGTGGACCGCAGCGTGACGCTGACTGGATCCACACGGACCTGTACCTTGTGGAGGTCCGGATCGCCTTCTACCCGGGGGTATGCTTCCACGACGCGCAGGGGCCCGAGGCTTTCCGGTACGCGCACAGAAACAACCCGTTCCTAGGTGAAGTGGTGCGTGTTCCGGCGCTGGACTGTTGCGCACTGCTTGCCACAGGAAGACCGTTTTCCTCGTTGAACCAGCTGCCCTTCAACGCCCAGTAACTACAGCAACAAGCAGGTCGACTGTTTGAGAGCGATTTCCTCGTCAAGCGATCAGCCACACTGGACAAAATATCTCTAAGGGACCAACAAGGTCGAATACTGTTATTTAAAGCGTTGTTTTGTCTGTCCTTCTGCTTAAACCTCCTGAAACAACGATGAATGTATCTGGGAGAATAGATGGTACGTGCTATGGGAATTGGTGAAGCCGTGTCATGACTTTTGTGCTGTGTGTGTGTGTGTGTGTGTGTGTGTGTGTGTGTGTGTGTGTGTGTGTGTGTGTGTGTGTGTGTGTTCGTGTGTGTGGTGTGTGTGTGTGTGTGTGTGTGTGTGTGTGTGTGTGTGTGATAAAGAATGAAGTGAAAGGAAATCAAGTCAAGCACATACGTATATTAGTCGAATCTTCAAGAAGGGAGTTTAACCTCCCCAATCACCACCCTATGCAGTAACAATCTGCCAAGAACCCTTTTTTCAATCCCGCGACTTAGAGTGAGATCTGAGAGTTTGTCTCTGATAACGGCTAGTCTAAAAAATGTCTCTACGCGGCGCCCCATACGTCTTTCACATAAAGTTGGTTCAGCCTGTGTTAATATTATTGTATTATTATTATTATTCTCTCTCTCTCTCTCTCTCTCTCTCTCTCTCTCTCTCTCTCTCTCTCTCTCTCTCTCTCTCCAGCCTCTGTTTTATTCCTCCCCTCTCTTCCTCTTCCTCTCTGCCCCCCTTTCCTTTTTTCACCTTTTTCTCTCACCACTCCCTCTCTTCCGTCTCTCTTTCTCTCCCCCCCTCACCTCCCCCTCCACCCGCCTCCATCTCTCCTCCCCTCCATCTCTTTTACCCTCCACCCTCTCTTTTCCGCCTTCTTTCTGCCCCCCCCCCCCCCCCCCGCCCCCTACCCCGTCCCTTCTTTATTCATAGGCGTGCTGTCCTGGAGGTATGCCTCCCTTACGTATTATACAAAGCTATGCAAACAGTGATCTCACATACTCACAGTTGAGTATCAAGTTGTGTACCGGCTGGTCACGAGTTGATCGCTATTCCTGTCTTGAACTACTCAGACTGAGTTCAGTGTGCCCCAGTACACACCTGTGCATATAGCAGCTGTATGTATACAGAGTATCATTTAAATAACTCAAATTTTCTGATGCCAGATCTTTCTTGCTGTTTCTAATTTTGACTCGTGAACAATCACTGACACAGTACTGATCAGCAATTAACGAACTTAAACAACTGAACTGAAGACTGCGCCTTTGAGGTGCCTTTGTGTGCTGGTGTGCGGCGTGCATGCCGCGAGTAGGTTGAGCGGGCGACGGTGTGTGTGTGTGTGTGGGGGGGGGGGGGGGGGGGTGCATGCGTCCTGTAGGAAGGTTTAGACGCCTTACTAGTATCCATTGCGTGGGTCCTCTCCAAATACAGGATTATTATGTAAACTTGTTACATTAAGACGGCAATTTATATGTGCTGCTATTAAACGGTTTCACTTGCGTGAATGCAGTGGGGGGGGGGGGGGGGGCCTTGTGTGTGTGTGTGTGTGTGTGTGTGTGTGTGTGTGTGTGTGCGCGCGCGCATGTGACTCGTGTGAGTATTATAAGTGTACATGCATATGTACGAAGGTTTGCACGCGTAAACGAACAACATTTAGCACGTCACCGTCACACTACATTAACTGCACGCTGCCTGTTTTTCAACACGGACTTTGACAAAGACATTCCAAGAGACAGCCTCGGTGTAGGCTGTACAGGTATATTTCATAACCCCGTCTTACTCCCCACAGTGTGACGTAGCCTGTGTGACAGATCACAGCCTTGATTTATCTAGCGTACAGCAGGTCAGGATGTCTGTGGAACACAGTCCCCCTGTACTGCCGTATGAATACCTCGTACAAGGAGCCTATACACTCGCTGATTGTTCCCAACCAGTCAGCGAGAAGATTGTGCACTCGGCCAACCACTGACATGTTTGCAATACTCGCCCCGCCACTAACAAGTCTGTCAGCATAGTAGGCCTTTTGTAGTAGTAGTAGTGGTTTGCGCGGAGCGAGTTCCTCTGCTGGCTTTGCCTCATTCAACGAGCGCAAGGTAGGCCCGTTTGACTCTCAGTTCCTTGCTTGTTATGTTGCAAACTTTGCCGATTGTCGGTTTCGTTTGCAGTTCGGTCGTCAGTTATACGGGCCACGACGGGCAGGGCAGGTAAGCAGAGAGCGTATATGTATATAAATAATGCCTGTAATTTGATATCTATATATCAGTAGCTTAGCAAGGACTAGTTGGTGGACAGGTTTTTGACTGAACCTAAACTACAATCGTTGTAAAATAAAGTTTTCGAGTTCGAGTTCTCTCTCTCTCTCTCTCTCTCTCTCTCTCTCTCTCTCTCTCTCTCTCTCTCTCTCTTCTCTCTCTCTCTCTCTTTCTGACACACGGCCTAAATTACAATCCTTGTAAAATAAAGTGTTCGAGATCTCTCTCTGTGTCTGTCCCTCTCTGTCTCTCTGTCTCTGTCTCTGTCTGTCTCTGTCTCTGTCTGTCTCTGTCTGTCTCTGTCTGTCTGTCTGTCTGTCTGTCTGTCTGTCTGTCTGTCTGTCTGTCTGTCTGTCTCTCTCTCTCTCTCTCTCTCTCTCTCTCTCTCTCTCTCTCTCTCTCTCTCTCTCTCTCTCTCTCCCTCTCTCTCTCTCTCTATTCAAAACAAGCATGGCCTTTTCTGGTGCCCTGTTTTGGAATAGTCTTCCAGTGCACCTCAGATCATGTCACTCACTCAGCTCCTTCAAGAAAAACCTCCGTGAGCATCTTAACACAACCGTATAAGACAGTTTATACCCCCCCCCCAACCCCCTCATTTACTCTGTAGACCAGTGCTTGCTATACAGATGCCGGTATCATCGTTTATCACATCACTGAAAAGTGATTTAGTGTTGCTACCGCGCTGTGTGTGTGTTGTGTGTGTGTGTGTGTGTGTGTGTGTGTGTGTGTGTGTGTGTGTGTGTGTGTGTGTGTGTGTGTGTGTGTGTGTGTGTGAGTGAATGCAGCATTGCCTACTGCGATTATGATCTGATCAACATTTTTTCTTTTCTTCTCTTCTTCCCCCCCCCCCCCCCCCCCTCCCCCCACGTACCACTGAACCATGTTATGTTTTCGTGATTTACAAATAATTGCGAGATACGTCAACACCATTTTTGCTATGTATACATCTTATTTATTCATTGTCATTTCAAAGTATTTTCAATGATTTTGCTGTTCCTGTATGTTTATTACTATTAATAGTGGTAGTATTATATTTTATTTGTTTATATATTGTTTATCCTGTTTAAATATTAATCGAGTTTGTAAAACATTTTTATTTTTATTTTTATATAATTGTTTCTCCAGTTTTCACTTATTCGACAGCTTAGCAAGGACTAGTTGTTAGACAAGTCTAAATGAACCTAAACTACAATCCTTGGAAAAAAGTTTTCGAGTTCGAGTTCTCTCGCTCTCTCAAAGTATTTTCACTGATTTTGCTGTTCCTGTATGTTTATTACTATTCATAGGGGTAGTGTTATATTTTATTTGTTTGTATATTGTTTATCATGTTTAAATATTAATCGAGTTTGTAAAGGTTTTTTTTGTTTTTTTGTTGTTGTTTTTCATATAGTTGTTTCTCCATGTTTCACTAATTCAGTAGTTTAGCAAGGACTAGTTGTTAGACAGGTCTAAATGAACCTAAACTACAATCCTTGGAAAATAAAGTTTTCGAGTTCGAGTTTCTCTCTCTCTCTCTCTCTCTCTCTCTCTCTCTCTCTCTCTCTCTCTCTCTCTCTCTCTCTCTCTCTCTCTCTCTAACACAGTGTCAGTGGGTACTGTTTTCTGAGAAAGCAAAAAACAAAAAGAAAAGAAAAGATAACAGCCACTGCGACACGTAGGCTAGATTATGGGACGGGCCGGTACGATATCTCATCCGGTGGGAGTAATCACATGACGTATTCATCTTTCAGGTTTCACTGAGATTTTACTTCCCGGTTGTGCTGCACATGGTTAACTACACACAATTAAAAAAAATATCGACCCGACCGGGTAGATTATCTCTGAATGGGCAAACAGCGCCCAATTCTTGGTGCAAAACTTGCATGGAATTGTATGACAGCAAAGAAGTGTTCAGCAACTGCTGAGATGAAGTCCGGCAGTTAAGGCCAGTTGAGCACGATGATGGTGGAGTCTGCCCGCCTGGTGAACCTCATAGGCCTTCATCCCATTTCCCTGATGTTGTCTTTCACTCACTCCCACAGTCCACTTTTTTGTTTGTGTGTTTGTTTTTGTTTTGTTTAGGAGATGATAACTGGTAGGTGGTATGTGCAGCTTGCTGCCATATGGCACTGGTATTTGCTATTATGCACAGGTTTACATAACATTTTTTAATTTTGTATTGTGACTGTCCATTCCTTTTTCTTCTTTTTTTCCTTAACCTGATATCGGTAAATTAGACGGAATGGTCGACGATACCAGCATGTCCTAGCCTTATGTGCTCTTTTAACAGGGGTAATATTGAAGGGAAATTTGTGTCTGATGTTTGTGTATTAGTGTATATTATATGTTTGCGAAGTGATTGGTTTTGTAGATTGACTTGACAGAGGGTTGAATATATGTAATGAGAAGAGTTTAGAAATGTGTGTTTGCTTATGACCTGAGTTTGACTGTCCTGAGATGACCCTGTGTGGTTGACAGGACGCTAAAACTCAAGCCCAGTGAGTTTGGGTACACCAGAGAATAGCGCTATACAAAAGGTATCTATTAATATTATTATTAAAATCCAGTTACTACTACTTGTTCTTATTTCACACTGGGGACATTTTATAAAAATTAAAAAAATCCGTGAGATGAAAAATGCTTCCAGCAAAGTTTGTTTGCATCAAAAACGCCAGTTTACAAAAATCAAGCAGCTGACAAACGGTTCCAAAAACGCTTTAAAAAATAAAAATCGAAAATCGCTGAAGATAATGGTATCAAAAATACTTTCTACTTTTGACTTTTTTAAGAAATGCGTACGGATCGTTTAATACATGTATTTGACTTGAGAAACAGTCTACATATGAGTATAGTTTTGAAATAATATTTGCATGCTTATGAGAGAGTTTGATCATCCTCATGCGACCCTGTGCGGCTGACAGCACCTTTAAATCCAGTAACCAACTTAATTAATCACTTGAACAAAACTACTGACTGCCCAAGCCACTGGACTACGTCATCTGATTCAGCCTATTTTAGACGTTTATTCAGCCCCCCCCCCCTCTTCCCCCCACCTACTTCCTGCAGAGCTGGCTGCCTAGACCCAGATGAGGAATGATGTACGTCCAACGGAACCGACAGAACCGACGCAGCTGGAGGCAAGAGCAGCAGGCACCAGCACAAGCACCAGGCCAACCACACGCACGCCACGGGCAACGGCAGCCATGGCAGCATCAGCAACCACCGGTACCACCACGGCCACAGCAACAGAATCCGCCAGCACACCAGCGGCATCCTCAGCGACCACAACCGCCGATACCACAGGTGCAATTAGCAGAGGAAATGCAGCAGTAAGTTGGAATGTTCTTGCTCCGGTTTTTGTGAGGAGTGGGGATGGAGGGGGGGGGGGGGGGGGGGGGGGGGGGCAGATTGTATCTGACGTTGGATGTGAATGATTAATCAACCCATACCAATTCATGAGAAATGGTGGTCCGGGTTTCTCATATCAAAGGGTCATGTGCTTTTCTTTTTCTCGTTTTTGTTTTTAACTGGCCGACGCCCCTTTTTGTCTGTCTTCTTCTTTTTAATCTTCGTTGTTCTAGTGTACCCTAACCGATTGTCCTTTACTTGCACGGCACTTGTGTGGCAGATATTTTATTTTATGTCTGTTCACATCGAGGTGATATTAGACAAAAGCAAAAAACAAAAACATATAATTATTATTTATACTAATTTTCCCACAGGACTATGAACAATTGAACGAAGAAATCTGTGCCCAAAATTAGGTGTTTTGCTTTGTCTTGTTAAGAAGCGTTCTTTACTCTTACACTGATTTCGTATGCTAGGATCTGGAAGATTTTTGGGGGGTCAAACTCCTATTGTGAATTGAATGTGAAAAGACAGTGACAAAGTGGCAGAATGTGAGGCCTAAACGTACACAGTGCGCCGTGGCTGTTTTCGTGAATGTGCTAGATACTGTTGGAGGAGACTGTGTGGCAGATACCGCCGGTGGAGTGAGCGAAAAGTTTTCAGACCATTGCGGTAGAGCGTGCATGACCACAGTACTGATTCGACCCTCGCGTCCTGTCATCTACAGGAGATGCTAAACAGAGACCATTCCTTTTGTTCAGCTCTGAATAGATCATTGTGTTATTGCTCTAGGGGTTGACAGCTTCCAAACCTTTAATTAACGGGCACAGCTTCGTTGCTACACTATAAATTATATAACAACAACAACCCAAAATATGCATAAAAAGTGAAAAACGATTATCCAGTTCAAATACGTACCAAACACTCTATCAGTAAGTTAATTGCTGCTTTCAGCCCAGTCAAGCACATTGCATTATATCAGGGCTAGCAACAACTGAAACAGGATAAGTAGAGAATGTTCATTTTATTATTGTCAGTTTATCTGTTTCATGGGGGAAAATGGTTTACCCTGAAATTTGCATGGGTTTTACGTTGTCCAGTTAAAATCAGCGTTCCTTTTAAACTTCTGTTTGTTTGGATCATCTGTTTCGATGAACTCTTGTGCTGTTTCAACAAAGTCGGACAGGGCAGGTTTATGCCAACTCCAACCTGCCGAATCTTTCAAGTAGTATTTAGCATTGCCCTACAGGAGGTAGCTTAGCTAGGCCTGTATGATCGCAAAGTTATTAATCTGTTTGGAGAGTCATGCAACGTGTTTCAGTGGTTAATTTGCATTTTAATTAACAGACAGGATGATACTGGCGAGGAAGCTATTCCTGTCCTTCATCTTGCAAAAGGTGAGTTCATGTATAGCCTACTGACTCCGCTTCTTGCCTCTGATTTATTGTGATCATAACACGTTCTTCCTGAACCCCAAGTATGGGACCTCTTTTTCCGTAGAACGAGAGGCGTCGGAGACAATGTAGAGAGAGTTGAGAACTAGCACCTGAACTGTCTGGAGGATTGCTCAGTGTGCGCGAGACTGACTCCAGTTCACTGCTAATCAAGGCACGCCTGAGGACGGAGTGCTAGGGGAAAGGTCATTGTGGTCTAATTACATGACTCGTCTCCCTCGTTGACGTCGGTTTGAGGAAGAAATAGTACCGACGATTAGTGAGGTGCAAAACATACATTAAAGATTAGAAAAAAATTGGTGACGATATCGCCATATGGAAAACGTATTTTGATTAATTTACCTCACAGCCAGCTGTTTTGTCTAACAGATGGCATCAGGATAAAACCTTTGAATTAAGGATTATGGTTTAAAATGCCGTGTTGATTTTGTATCAAGTTTTGAAAACGACTTTTGTTGGTAACGATCAACGGGGTTGGATCTACAAAAACACTACTAAGAGTCACGGCTGGTCTGACGCCAACTAAGACCAATATGATGTGTTTCTGACTCGAACGCTGTCAGCACGCACCTCTCGTGCCGAGCATGAACGACTGCTCGGTGAGCGATAGGCGAGCTGACAGTATTTTGTACATGCACTCCTGCTAATCGTCACTGGCGAAATACTGTTGCTAACTTCGATGTAGATCAATGGGCATTCTAAAACAAAACCCTTTATTTTGAGGTTTTTGTTTTTGCTTCTTGCTGTTTTTGAAGTTGATCTCACCTTTCCGTTCGACAAAGCCTTTTTTCAAAAACCTGTTCTTCATTCTCATTGCCCTGTGATGTGATGTGATGTGATATGTGTGTGTGTGTGTGTGTGTGTGTGTGTGTGTGTGTGTGTGTGTGTGTGTGTGTGTGTGTGTGTGTGCATTTGAGAATGGGTTTTGTTGTCAATATCCATAAGCATGTTTAATTTCTAAGAAGTTAGGGATAAAACTAGGTGGTTATGCGCCATAAGAACCCATTATTATTATTATTAATATTATTATTATTTTTATGTGATGAGAAGGCGTGTTCCTTTAAGAGGTCTTACGTAACACTTCATGTCAGATGCTGTGTTGTTGAAACCCCAGGTGCTGTGGTAGAGTGTCCAGTGCAGAACTGCAGACAACAACTGGCGAAAGACTTCACTCAAGCCTCTTTCGCCTTTGTCCTCGACAAGGACCTGCAGGACGTGATGGAGACCACGAAAGGGGAGAGAAGGAAGTTCATCGAGCGCTTCTTGAGAATGGTGAACTCGCTGCTGAACCAGGGCGGGGGGAACATCTACGTTCACGCCCAGCCACATCTGCTCAACTTCTGGGACCAACAGGTGATTGACTGACTGGTGGATTGTTGGACTGGTGGGTTGACAGGTTGGTGGATTGCCAGATTGCTAAACACTTCGTCACCGCGTAGGCCATATCGAGGCTAAACAAACAGATGTTCTGCTCGACACTTTCACCATCTGATTGTAAGGTGGGGTAAACCACAAATATTCTGGGGATCCGAGAGCAGGGGGGGCATTGAAAAACTCTCATCCCAGCCTGGACCATTGTTTGGTTGGTTGCCTTGGTTAGGCAGGTGAGTATGCAGCTCACTGGTAACCACCAGCACACAGCGGTGAGAGCCAGGACACATCAGGATATGCCAGCCCAATACTAGCGAAAAAAACAACAACAACAGTCGACCCATCAACATGGGAGAATATACACTCGAGTGGCAAACTGGGCCGCTGTAAATGAAGGGAGATAATTTTATTAAAGAAAAGCCAACAACAACAAAGAGGAGGAAGAGAGAAGACGTTTTATGTTCAGAAAGAATTCCTTGTTAAACTACAGAATTTGGAACTTACTTTACTTTCGTGCTTCAAAAAGACTGGACAAGGAAATCTGGTTGACCTGTTTGAGATGCAGAATTTAGACATGCGGATTTTTTCTGCTTCTTTTCAGTTTAGATCGCATAATTATGATAACAAACATAGACTGGATGTATTCTATGTGCTTAGTTACAAAACGTATAATAACAAACACAGACTGGATGTATTCTCTATGCTTATAAAGCATATGATAACAACCACAGACTGGTTGTATTCTCTATGCTTATAAAAGATGTTCGCTGTATGTTTGTAGGTTGACGATGACATGATGAAGCTGGTTCCTGATGGCACTTTCTTCAACGAGAACTTTGAGCGACACGTCATTGAAGGTCACATCATCTTCCGGGTCAAGCCACGTCATCGCCCTCACCTGGTTACCTTGCACTTCAACTCCAAGGTGTGGTGCTGTCTTGCACATTTTCTGTATACAATTTGTGTATGTGTGTGTGTGTGTGTGTGTGGGGGGGGGGGGGGGGGTATGAAGTGCACCGAATTTATCATAGTCTACTAGATTGGGAATGAATCGAATCACGCTTTAGTTGATAGACAGCTGAATTCACTGCAATAATAAAAGTATCGCGGGGTACAAATTCATCGGATATAAAGTGATTCGTTTCGTGTGTCCCTCGTGTGTGCAGGATGTGTGTATTACCAGAACTGCTGTCTGTTTGCCAAGCTAGAGAAACAGAAGGCGACAACGACCAAGACGAAGAAGCAGAGGAAAAAGAAGCGCAAAAGGAGGGCAAGAACACGAGCAAAACCTTTAGACGATGCAGTTTAACTGGGAAGTTGTCCTGCACAGAATATCAAGTACTCTTCAGAGTAGAATAGACCATATAACACCAATGTCTTTTATTTGTTACTGCAGGTGTCGCTGAACAAAGGGCTAAGTGACCCAACACACGCACAGATGAAGCACTTGCTGACCAGACCCTATCCTGACGAGGTCGGATGTCCACAGATGATGTTCGACCCAGCAACCCTGAAGCGTGGAGACCGGGTCACGTTCCACGAGAACATTAACACGCAGGCCAAGGTCGTCATCGACGAGGCTCTGAACAAGAAAACCCCGAAGAAGGTCAAAGGACAGAGCCTCGAAGCTACTGCTCTACTGGTGGGATTTTCTCGAGCTTCCTAACTTCATCGCTGCCTTCGCTAAGCAGTGGAACGGGGGGTCCTTCTTTCTGGGGCTGAAGGAGGAGAAGACGGAACACGGGCCGCGGTGGAAGCTTGTGCCAAACACAGAGGGCCTGCGGGACGTCCTGGAAACAGACATCCAGTGCTGGGCCGACGACAAGAACACCGAGGACAAGAAGATATTTCACCTTGCCAAGGCAGAAGACGTGCCACAGTTCGAAGCCCGAAGCGGGCATTTCACGTGTGTGGGGGTCTCACTGACGGAAAATTGAGAAACAGAAACTGGAAGAGCAGCTGCGTGGGAAAATCAGTAACTTCTTACCGCGCCGCCCATCAGGTAACGCTGCCGGTGCGAGGCGAAACCAGGAGCTGGTGGAGCTGAAATTCCACCCAGTACGTGACGCTGACGGAGCTGGCCGCTCCCATGAAGCGGGTGGCAGCGGGCAGGGTGGGCAGGCTGCATCCGACAGCACGCTGTACGTGGTGGAGGCCAGGGTCAACTACTACCACGGGGTGTGCTTCAACAAGCGCGGCCCGGTAGCGTACAAATTTGACCACAAGGATCGTCCATCCCAGGCGGTGAAGCTGCCCCTCGACATCTGGCTGCAGGCTCAGGCATGAGCTGCCCCTTGACATCTGGCTGCAGGCTCAGGCATGAGCTGCCCCTTGACATCTGGCTGCAGGCTCAGGCATGAGCTGACCCCGGCCCCCGACCCCGAGGATCCCCTGTTTGGTCTGGAAGTTTAAAAGGGGGCCCCCCCCCCTTCCAAAAACTTAGCAAGCCTTCCAGCACAATGTGCACGGGCCAGTGATGTCATGTGTAACGCGTTCCTTCTTAACGTCATCGTAGACATGCAGTGTCACTTTTTCTTCTTTTTAGTAAGGAGCTTGCAAGGAGTTTTGGGGAATTAACCCGACATAGTCCAAACTACTTTGCACGACTTTGATAAAGAACAACATAATGTCGGTGAAAGATACGGCAAGAAATTCAGAGAAACTGGAGCGTCCTTTATTAGTCATCCTCCTCTGCCCGCCTTGACCTGTACGCTGCCACCACTGCTGCACAGTCTCTCCCTGGAGATCTTCCACAGGACTGCCACACCGTGTCTCTCTCCGGAGATGTCCCACAGGACTGCCACAGCGTGTCTCTCTCCCACAGGACTGCCACAGCGTGTCTCTCTCCGGAGATCTCCACAGGACTGCCACAGCGTGTCTCTCTCCGGAGATGTCCCACAGGACTGCCACAGCGTGTCTCTCTCCGGAGATGTCCCACAGGACTGCCACAGCGTGTCTCTCTCCCACAGGACTGCCACAGCGTGTCTCTCTCCGGAGATCTCCAACAGGACTGCCACAGCGTGTCTCTCTCCGGAGATGTCCCACAGGACTGCCACAGCGTGTCTCTCTCCGGAGATGTCCCACAGGACTGCCACAGCGTGTCTCTCTCCGGAGATGTCCCACAGGACTGCCACAGCGTGTCTCTCTCCGGAGATCTCCCACAGGACTGCCACGCTGGAGGTCTCACTCTTGACCATCATGTTGTCTTTAGCTTGGAGATTCAACACTTGACAGTCCACTTTTCTTTTTTAGGGTCTCATTCATGTTACACACGCACACACACACACAAGGGGGCAGCCATGACACGCAAAACAATTTAGGAACTACAAGAGCAAGGGGGGGGGGGGGGGGGGGGAACAAAGAAATGGAAATAAGAAAGTACAGACACCCGATGACCTCTGCGTTTGTCACCTTGTGTGTATCTGAGTGCGCATGTACGTGTGTGTGTGTGTGTGTGTGTGTGTGTGTGTGTGTGTGTGTGTGTGTGTGTGTGTGTGATTCCATTACATAACCCACAGACAGTACAAGTCACTCAGTCACATTCTATTATTCAATTCTTTATTTCTCTTACTATACAATGCTTAGCATTAATAAAACCCAATATCCAAATTGATTCAAAAACATCTTCAAAGACCAAGTTTACCTAACATTGCCGAGTTCACAGACCTACACACTTTGGCTCTTACTCCAGAACATCCAGAAGGGTTCTTTTCTCCATGCTTCCCATGCAGACGTAAAGTTCTGCCAAGAAGTAAACAGGACTCTTAGAAACATCTCTCAAGGTGCACCAATATACACTTGAAATAAGCGTGAAGTACGAACTTTTTCACCATTCAAAATTCTGTCGCATCATTCATTCTAAAAAAGTTACGTCAAAATCGGAATTCTGATTCCGCGATTCTTATCGTCTCATGCAAGTTTATTTGGGTGAGAGGTCACATAAATCTGATTCCACTTTAAACGAACCGGCATCTTCTTCTTTGGATTATTAACCCCCCACTGCCATCCCCAACGAAGCTAGACCAACCAAAGTACAAGCGTTTGCGTCACAAACATGTCGATTATGACGGCCGTGCACCTACATTATATATACACACACACACGACTGCACGCACATTTGTTTGTGTGTAGTTGTGCATACATGCACAGAGCACACACACAGACATGCATATGCATGCACACAGACACAAAAACAGCAAACTTGTTTGTATAAAGACCCCCCAACTGACCCCTCTGAGAGCTGAGTAAACGATACTGGCAAACATCTGACCTCTGTACACACACACACACACACATGTATACACACACACACTCCTGACGGAAGCCCTCAGAGAAGTCAGAGCAAGTTTACACGAAGAGCAGTCCAACAGCTCTCCAGTCAGAACACCGTGACAACCCCTTAACAATGTACACAAACATCAAACCAATTTGCTGCCCCAGGCCCGATTCTTAGGAAGGAAAATCCTGCATGTTAATTCTAACCTGCTTATTTACATCACACAAAAACCAAGATGGGCTGCATACTTGTAACTACGACTTTATTTTGACACAAGACTATCGATACAAAGGCAGTACTGAAAGCATCCGTAATTCCAGACTCCAAGACAGAGCTGTCTATCTGGAAACCTTCCAATCCTACTTTCACACTGAATGAATATGTCCCTTCATTCCAACTTAGGACTGGCACAACAAACTTCAGTATGGACAGAGCAAGTTGCAAACTGAAGTATCTCAGCGCTCAATAAATAAGGTAACGATCATAGCAGAACACAGTCAGTCATCAACAGGCACATCCCGCATCTCTGTCCTCTCGAAAGAATGTCACAACTGTTTGGATTCTGCCTTCTTTAGGTTCTGGACACATAATTGAACGAGACATCAGGACAGGTGTAACTGTAACTGAATTATATATCAGGACCGGTGTAAGAGTAATTGAATAAGGTGTCAAGACAGGTGTAGCAGTAACTGAATTAGGTGTCAAGACAGGTGTAACGGTAACTGAATAAGGTGTTAAGACAGGTGCAACTGTAACTGCATAAGGTGTCAAGACAGGTGTAGCAGTAACTGAATTAGGTGTCAAGACAGATGTAACTGTAACAGAATAAGGTGTCAAGACAGGTGTAGCAGTAACTGAATTAGGTGTCAAGACAGGTGTGACTGTAACTGAATTAGTTAAGACAGGTGTGACTGTAACTGAATAAGGTGTCAAGACAGGTGTAGCAGTAACTGAATTAGGTGTCAAGACAGGTGTAAGTGTAACTGGATTAGGTGTCAAGACAGAAGTGTAGCTATCAGCTACCAGGCTCAGCCTTCAACAGAGACTGATCATCTGAAGCCACCAGTCAAGACGGGTGAAACTGTACCCCTTGGTCTACTTTCACAGACCTAGACCAGCAGATAGACCAGAAAGATTACTCCCTATGTTGATCAAGCAGGCTGACCGACTAACAGGTCGTAACCCGCTAGTGTAGCTGAACTTGCTGAAGCATGGCTGATCCTCACTAACCAGCAGGGCCGGTGAACCCGCTGTTTCAGCCTGCAACTAGTGCAAGTCCACACTGACCAACCAGTACAGACTGGAGCCAGGGCCGGTGAACCCGCTGTTTCAGCCTGCAACTAGTGCAAGTCCACACTGACCAACCAGCACAGACTGAAGCCAGGGCCGGTGAACCCGCTGTTTCAGCCTGCAAGTCCACACTGACCAACCAGCACAGACTGGGGCCAGGGCCAGTGAACCCGCTGTTTCAGCCTGCAAGTCCACACTGACCAACCAGCACAGACTGGGGCCAGGGCCGGTGAACCTGCTGTTTCAGCCTGCAAGTCCACACTGACCAACCAGCACAGACTGGGGCCAGGGCCGGTGAACCTGCTGTTTCAGCCTGCAAGTCCACACTGACCAACCAGCACAGACTGGGGCCAGGGCCAGTGAACCCGCTGTTTCAGCCTGCAAGTCCACACTGACCAACCAGCACAGACTGGGGCCAGGGCCGGTGAACCTGCTGTTTCAGCCTGCAAGTCCACACTGACCAACCAGACAGACTGGGGCCAGGGCCGTGAACCCGCTGTTTCAGACCCAGCCAACCACCGCACAGACTGGGGCCAGGGCCGGTGAACCTGCTGTTTCAGTCTGCAAGTCCACACTGACCAACCAGCACAGACTGGGGCCAGGGCCGTGAACCGCTGTTTCAGCCTGCAAGTCCACACTGACCAACCAGCACAGACTGGGCCAGGGCCGGTGAACCCGGCTGTTTCAGCCTGCAATAGTATCCACACTGACCAACCAGCACAGACTGGGGCCAGGGCCGTGAACCCGTTTCAGCCAATATGCAAGTCTTACACTGACCAACCAGCACAGACTGGAGCCAGGGCCGGTGAACCCGCTGTTCAGCCTGAATGTACACACTGACCAACCAGCACAGACTGGGGCAGGGCCGGTGAACCCGCTGTTTCAGCTGCAAGTCCACACTGACCAACCAGCACAGACTGGGGCCAGGGCTGGTGAACCTGCTGTTTCAGTCTGCAAGTCCAGACTGACCAACCAGTACAGACTGGGGCCAGGGCCGGTGAACCTGCTGTTTCAGTCTGCAAGTCCAACTGACCAACCAGCACAGACTGGGGCCAGGGCCAGTGAACCCGCTGTTTCAGCCTGCAAGTCCACACTGACCAACCAGTACAGACTGGGGCCAGGGCCAGTGAACCCGCTGTTTCAGCCTGCAAGTCCACACTGACCAACCAGCACAGACTGGGGCCAGGGCCGGTGACCTGCTGTTTCAGTCTGCAAGTCCACACTGACCAACCAGTACAGACTGGGGCCAGGGCCAGTGAACCCGCTGTTTCAGCCTGCAAGTCCACACTGACCAACCAGCACAGACTGGGGCCAGGGCCGGTGAACCCGCTGTTTCAGCCTGCAACTAGTGCAAGTCCACACTGACCAACCAGCACAGACTGGGGCCAGGGCCGGTGAACCTGCTGTTTCAGTCTGCAAGTCCACACTGACCAACCAGTACAGACTGGGGCCAGGGCCGGTGAACCCGCTGTTTCAGCCTGCAAGTCCACACTGACCAACCAGCACAGACTGGGGCCAGGGCCGGTGAACCTGCTGTTTCAGTCTGCAAGTCCAGACTGACTAACCAGCACAGACTGGGGCCAGGGCCGTGGAAGCCTCGTTCAGCAATCCATGCATAAGCTTACTCATCATTCTGACACAATGTCATCTGTCGGTTGAAAGGGCATGATTTCTGCCATCTGACAATTAAGTATCATTCCTGTCATTTGACGAAGCACTTTTCACCATATGACCAAGTCTTATTCTTGCCACTTGACAAGGCATAATTTCTGCCATCTGACACCAAGGCATGATCAACAATGCATACATTCACAGAACATTCACTGAGAAAACTGTTGACAAAGAATCAACTGAATGCCACAGCTGATGACTTCTCACTTGTGAAGTCACCTCTTACACACAAAAGGCAAAGGCGCAATGACTTTCAAGTACATGGGTCAAGCAAGATGCGGCTTTCCAATTGCACGTTGTTGGATCACGTCTGCACACTGGAAGAGAAAGTACCGTGACCTGATAATTTTCAATTCCAGTAAAAAAACAAAAAGACGTTTTTCATGTTGTTAGGATCCTGAGTCTAACACTAGCAGAAAGGAAGAGAAGACATCAGGAGTTTCAGGTCCACAGACATGCACCATGAGAATTCCTGTGCTGTTGGGCCACAAGTCTTCCATGAAAGGGCCAACGCAGGCAGGATTTTCTAGTCCAGAGAGGAAACAAGCCGTCAACGTCCACGTTGCCGCATCAAGTATCTTGCACAGACGAAGCAAAGGCGTGGAGGTTCCCCATCTGACTAAGCCCACTCTGGATGTGGCTGATGTGGATCTCCACATTGTTCTGGAAAGAACTGCACACAGACACGAACACAATCACTGAACCATTGACTGTCAATGTCTAATCCCAATCACACATAAACCCTTCACTCTTGGTTTGCATTACATATCTGCCACCAAGGTTAAAGAGAATGAAAATGAAGTTGAACAGAATGAGAAGGCAGAAAAAAGAGGAATCCCAGGCAGTGGGTGAAGGACACAAAGTTATATGCAAACCTATTCCAAGCTTGAGAGAGAAATAATCCTTGACAGCTCCGGATTCTCAGCACAAGGAAACTTAATTTCTAGAATTGCATCTGTGTTTTGATACTGACTTCTGCATATGTGATGCCCCACTATGGAGCACTCAACCACGCCACAAACAACACCACTCTCACTCCACACAATTAGTCAACCAGTCCGCAAACACTCCATAGTCAGTCAACCAGGCCACAAACACCACCACCCTCACTCCACACAGTTAGTCAACCAGGCCACAAACACTTCAGTCAGTCAACCAGGCCACAAACACTCCATAGTCAGTCAACCAGGCCACAAACACTCCATAGTCAGTCAACCAGGCCACAAACACTCAATAGTCAGTCAACCAGGCCACAAACACCACCACTCATTCCACAGTCAACCAGGCCACAAATACCACACTCCACAGTTAGTCAACCAGGTCACAAACACTCCATAGTCAGTCAACCAGGCCACAAACACCACCACTCTCACTCCATACAGTCAGTCAGCCAGGCCACAAACACTATCAGTATCACTCTCACTCCATAGTGATTAGTCAGTCATCCAGGCCACAAACACTATCAGTATCACTCTCACTCCATAGTGATTAGTCAGTCATCCAGGCCACAAACACTATCAGTATCACTCTCACTCCATAGTGATCAGTCAGTCATCCAGGCCACAAACACCATCACTCTCATTCCATACAATCAGTCAACCAGGCCACAAACACTCTCACTCCATACAATCAGTCAACCTGGCCACAAACACTCTCACTCCATACAATCAGTCAACCAGGCCACAAACACTCTCACTCCATACAATCAATCAACCAGGCCACAAACACTCTCAATCCATACAATCAGTCAACCTGGCCACAAACACCATCACTCTCACTCCATACAATCAGTCAACCAGGCCACAAACACCATCACTCTCACTCCATACAATCAGTCAACCAGGCCACAAACACCATCACTCTCACTCCATACAATCAGTCAACCAGACCATAAACACCATCACTCTCACTCCACAGTCAACCAGACCACAAACACCCTCACTCTCACTCCACAGTCAACCAGGCCACAAACACCACCTCTCTCACCCCACAGTCAACCAGGCCACAAACACCATCACTCTCACTCCATACAATCAGTCAACCAGGCCACAAACACCATCACTCTCACTCCATACAATCAGTCAACCAGACCACAAACACCATCACTCTCACTCCAGTCAACCAGGCCACAAACACCATCACTCTCACCCCACAGTCAACCAGACCACAAACACTATCACTCTCACTCCACAGTCAACCAGACCACAAACACCATCACTCTCACTCCACAGTCAACCAGACCACAAACACCATCACTCTCACTCCATAAAATCAGTCAAGCAAGCCACAAACACCATCACTCTCACTCCATACAATCAGTCAACCAGGCCACAATTACTATCACTTTCACTCCATAGTCAAGCAGACCACAAACACCATCACTCTCACTCCATACAGTCAACCAGGCCACAATCACTATCACTCTATACAGTCAACCAGACCACAAACACCATCACTCTCACTCCATAAAATCAGTCAACCAGACCACAAACACCATCACTCTCACTCCATACAATCAGTCAACCAGGCCACAATTACTATCACTTTCACTCCATAGTCAACCAGACCACAAACACCACCACTCTCACTCCATACAGTCAACCAGGCCACAATCACTATCACTCTATACAGTTAACCAGACCACAAACACCATCACTCTCACTCCATAAAATCAGTCAAGCAAGCCACAAACACCATCACTCTCACTCCATACAATCAGTCAACCAGGCCACAATTACTATCACTTTCACTCCATAGTCAACCAGACCACAAACACCATCACTCTCACTCCATACAGTCAACCAGGCCACAATCACTATCACTCTATACAGTCAACCAGACCACAAACGCCATCACTCTCACTCCATAAAATCAGTCAACCAGACCACAAACACCATCACTCTCACTCCATACAGTCAACCAGGCCACAATCACTATCACTCTATACAGTCAACCAGACCACAAACGCCATCACTCTCACTCCATAAAATCAGTCAACCAGACCACAAACACCATCACTGTCACTCCATACAGTCAACCAGACCACAAACACCATCACTGTCACTCCATACAGTCAACCAGGCCACAAACACCATCACTCTCACCCCATAAAATCAGTCAACCAGGCCACAATCACTATCACCCTGACTCCATAGTCACCAGTCAAAATGAACACCTAATCATGCAGGCATACATGTACTCCCTTGTGTTAGTATGGACAATCTAATGATCTAAGTCTCACAATCAGTACACTGATTATAAACCACCATTCAAAAGACATATTCTCTGGTACGTTGGAATCTTTATCCAAATAATGAGAACAGAAAACAATTTTTAAAAATAAATAAATAATGACATACCAAAGCAAACAAAAAAGGCTAAAACTCAAGATGGCTGAATTGCTGAGTCATGGTGGATGAACCTCCATAACATACATTTCCCTGTGGGAAAAAAAATAAAAAAAATAAAAATAAAGGAGTGTCTGTTTTGTGATGTACTGTGAAACAAGACACTGTGCTTTGACTGACTTGATGTTGTTTGCATCCAGCGTGTCCTTGATTTCTGCCAGACTGTCCTGCAGAGACCGGAACTCAAAGGAATTGAAGTCACTCTCTGAAAATGTCTGCAAACACACAAACAGCATTCATTTTCTTTCTTGATTATTTTTTTCTTTCTTTCTTCTTCTTTTCCCCTGTAAACCCTTTCTATACCCTTACTTGTTTCTGTACAGTTTCAAACACTCGGCCCACTCACCCCTAACAAAAAGAACATGAAACAATCATGAAAAAATGAGGAAACCAACTGCAAAATATTGACTAACATTCAAAACCCCATTCAATATCAGTTGCTTCCTGTCTTGAAAACTTGAAAGATTATGAATATTATTTTATTACTTGCACATTTTGCACAGCTTTATGGACAGCAGGCATGCTAAACCAAGCAATAATCTCTTCACTGGCAACACCCACAAACACCCACATACCCACACACAAGCACATACACACACATGAAAACAGCTGTCAGAGACAGCATATAAAATATCACTGAACAAATGCTGTTGATAGCACATAAAATAACACTATGAACCAAGCTGTTGATGAACCAATGCTGTTGACGGAGAAACATAACACTATGAACCACGTTACTGAAAGAGACTGCAGAAAAAAAAGTAACACTATAAAAATGATGGTGCGAATAAGGCCGACACAGACAGGACATAAAATAACACTACAAATCAAGACGTTGGCAGCCACAAGTATCATTTTTGTCACGACAAGTTTTGTGGCAACAAACACGTTTGTGGCGACAAAGCGCATGCAGCATGGGGCAGGACTTTTGTATTGTTCACTAAACACGTTTGTTGCGACAAAGCGTATGCAGAATGAGGCAGGACTTTTGTATTGTTCACTAAACACGTTTGTTGCGACAAAGCGCATGCAGCATGGGGTAGGACTTTCGTATTCTTCACTAACCACGTTTGTCGCGACAAAGCGCATGCAGCATGGGGCAGGACTTTTGTATTGTTCACTAAACACGTTTGTCGCGACAAAGCACATGCAGCACGGGGCAGGACTTTTGTATTGTTCTCTAAACACGTTTGTTGCGACAAAGCGCATGCAGAATGAGGCAGGACTTTTGGATTGTTCACTAAACATGTTTGTGGCGACAAAGCGCATGCAGCATGGGGCAGGACTTTTGTATTCTTCACTAAACACGTTTGTCGCGACAAAGCGTATGCAGCATGGGGCAGGACTTTTGTATTGTTCACTGAACATGTTTGTTGCGACAAAGCGCATGCAGAATGAGGCAGGACTTTTGTATTGTTCACTGAACATGTTTGTGGCGACAAAGCGCATGCAGCATGGGGCAGGACTTTTGTATTGTTCACTAAACATGTTTGTGGCGACAAAGCGCATGCAGCATGGGGCAGGACTTTTGTATTGTTCACTAAACATGTTTGTGGCGACAAAGCGCATGCAGCATGGGGCAGGACTTTTGTATTGTTCACTAAACATGTTTGTGGCGACAAAGCGCATGCAGCATGGGGCAGGACTTTTGTATTGTTCACTAAACATGTTTGTGGTGACAAAGCGCATGCAGCATGGGGCAGGACTTTTGTATTGTTCACTAAACATGTTTGTGGTGACAAAGCGCATGCAGCATGGGGCAGGACTTTTGTATTGTTCACTAAACATGTTTGTGGTGACAAAGCGCATGCAGCATGGGGCAGGACTTTTGTATTGTTCACTAAACATGTTTGTGGTGACAAAGCGCATGCAGCATGGGGTAGGACTTTCGTATTCTTCACTAAACACGTTTGTCGCGACAAAGCGCATGCAGCATGGGGCAGGACTTTTGTATTGTTCACTAAACACGTTTGTGGCGACAAAGCGCATGCAGCATGGGGCAGGACTTTTGTACTGTTCACTAAACACGTTTGTGGCGACAAAGCGCATGCAGCATGGGGCAGGACTTTTGTATTGTTCACTAAACAGGTCAACACTCTCACCCTGATCTGCAGCATCAGTGACGTCAGGCCTTTCACCAGCTGCAGAACTCTCTCATTCTTGGCAGTCTTACGGCTGTGGAACATTGTCTGTCCAAAGTCAAAAAATCCAAATTAACTGAAATATCATCCATGGCATAAAACAGTCCCCTTTCCACATAACCTTTGCACATGCATTTTGTATCTCACAGGCATGGGAATTGTCCAAAGAAGAAACCCTCTGAAACTAGGGGGTCCAGCCAACTACCGTCAAGGAAAAAAAGATTCTACACCTCCCCCATTAAATGTACACCCCCTCTGTTGATCTGTACACCCTCTCCCTTCATATGTACACCCCCTCTGTTGATCTGTACACCCTCTCCCTTCATATGTACACCCCCTCTGTTGATCTGTACACCCTCTCCCTTCATATGTACACCCCCTCTGTTGATCTGTACACCCTCTCCCTTCACATGTACACCCCCTCTGTTGATCTGTACACCCTCTCCCTTCATATGTACACCCCCTCTGTTGATCTGTACACCCTCTCTGTTGATCTGTACACCCTCTCCCTTCATATGTACACCCCCTCTTGATCTGTACACCCTCTCTGTTGATCTGTACACCCTCTCCCTTCATGTGCACCCTCTCTGTTGATCTGTACACCCTCTCCCTTCATATGTACACCCCCTCTGTTGATCTGTACACCCTCTCCCTTCATATGTACACCCCCTCTGTTGATCTGTACACCCCCTCTGTTGATCTGTACACTCTCCCTTCACGTGTACACCCCCTCTGTTGATCTGTACACCCTCTCCCTTCACGTGTACACCCCCTGTTCATCTGTACACCCTCTCCCTTCATATGTGCACCCCCTCTGTTGATCTGTACACCTCTCTGTTGATCTGTACACCCTCTCCCTTCATATGTACACCCCCTCTGTTGATCTGTACACCCTCTCCCTTCATATGTACACCCCCTCTGTTGATCTGTACACCCCTCTGTTGATCTGTACACCCTCTCCCTTCATATGTACACCCCCTCTGTTGATCTGTACACTCTCTCCCTTCATATGTACACCCCCTCTGTTGATCTGTACACCCTCTCCCTTCATATTTTCACTATTTCCATTCATGGTGTATATTTACATCCTCTCCATTCATATTTACATCACCCTCTTCATATTTTCACTCTTTACTGTCACACCGACTCCCTCTCCCTTCATATTTTCACTCTTTACTATCACATTTACTCCCTCTTCCTTCACATTTTCACTCTTTACTCTCACATTTACTCCCTCTTCTTTCAGATTTTCACTCTTTACTCTCACATTTACTCCCTCTTCTTTCAGATTTTCACTCTTTACTATCACATTTACTCCCTCTTCTTTCATATTTTCACTCTTTACTATCACATTTACTCCCTCTCCCTTCAGATTTTCACTCTTTACTATCACATTTACTCCCTCTCCCTTCATATTTTCACTCTTTACTATCACATTTACTCCCTCTCCCTTCATATTTTCACTCTTTACTATCACATTTACTCCCTCTTCTTTCATATTTTCACTCTTTACTATCACATTTACTCCCTTCTTTCATATTTTCACTCTTTACTCTCACATTTACTCCCTCTTCTTTCATATTTTCACTCTTTACTATCACATTTACTCCCTCTCCCTTCAGATTTTCACTCTTTACTATCACATTTACTCCCTCTCCCTTCAGATTTTCACCCTCTCCCTTCACATTTACAATCTGTCCCTACCAATTTGCAACTTGCCATCGTCACCCAGCCTGCACCCCACCTGACAGATCTGTGTGACGGTTGTGTCCGCCTCCTCGTCACACTTCTTCTTCACCTCTGATGGCTCCTCCATGGGTGCCAGGCCCTGCTCTGGCGCCAGCTGTCACACAACAGGTAATCATTCCTTAGTGCCCACTCAACACGCAAGGCTACCATGCCTCGAAAACTGCCTTAAAAACCCACCTATACAAACAACACACCAACAAGTGATTTCAAATTTTGTTTTCTTGCTTCCCCCCCCCCCCCCCCCTTGCATTTCTTCTGTAGGCCCATGTGTGGGTGTTTGTGTGAATGTGGGTGGGTGTGGTGTGCAAGGAAGGCAATGTTGTGGCTATGTAATGTTTTTTGTGTTTTGTTGTTGTTGGGTTGTTGTTGTTGTTGTTTTTTTGTTTTTTTGTTTTTTTTGGGGGGTAGATTAACCATTTTTGATCTTGTGAACTGTGGTGTGCTCACCCGTGTCAGTGAATTACTGCACTATAGAAGTGACCACTATTATTATTATTATAATATCAGAACTAAACAAAAGCAGCATCAGGCAAAGACTCAATGCCCAATATCCAAGACAATCTAAAAATAAACTAAAAAAATAGAAAGGGGGTCTAGGGTCCAATGTACATTATGTGTTACTGTTAGTCATGTGTTAAGTGGGGTGGGGATAAGGTAGTGTGAATGTGTGTGTGTGTGTGGTGGGGATGGGGAGGGGGGGAGGGGGGGGTCCTCCTCAAAGGACTCATCTTTAAAGATGAATCATTGAATGGGAGATGGACTTCTTGTGATTTTTTTCTTGATCAGCAGACAGAAAGTCTTTTCAGGTTCCTTTGAACTTAGGCTTCAAGATCGAGAGTCATATCATAACTGCCATGTGATGTTCATTTGTAGCAAGAGAAACAGTAGCAGCAGTGGTAGTAGTGGTGATGGTACAGTAGTAGTAGCAGCAGTGGTAGTAGTGGTGATGGTACAGTAGTAGCAGCAGCAGTGGTGATGGTAGCAGTTGTAGCTGCAGCAGTGGTGATGGTAACAGTAGTAGCAGCAGCAGTGGTAGTAGTGGTGATGGTAGCAGTTGTAGCCGCAGCAGTGGTGATGGTAACAGTAGTAGCAGCAGCAGTGGTGATGGTGCAGTAGTAGTAGCAGAAGTGGTAGTAGTGGTGATGGTACAGTAGTAGTAGCAGTAGTGGTGATGGTAACAGTAGTAGTAGCAGCAGTAGTGGTGATGGTAACAGTAGTAGCAGCAGCAGCAATGGTGATGGTAACAGTAGTAGTAGCAGCAGCAGTGGTGATGGTAACAGTAGTAGCAGCAGCAGTGGTGATGGTAACAGTAGTAGTAGCAGCAGCAGTGGTGATGGTAACAGTAGTAGCAGCAGCAGTGGTGATGGTAACAGTAGTAGCAGCAGCAGTGGTGATGGTAACAGTAGTAGTAGCAGCAGCAGTGGTGATGGTAACAGTAGTAGCAGCAGCAGTGGTGATGGTAACAGTAGTAGCAGCAGCAGTGGTGATGGTAACAGTAGTAGTAGCAGCAGTAGTGGTGATGGTAACAGTAGTAGCAGCAGCAGTGGTGATGGTAACAGTAGTAGTAGCAGCAGTAGTGGTGATGGTAACAGTAGTAGCAGCAGCAGTGGTGATGGTAACAGTAGTAGCAGCAGCAGTGGTGATGGTAACAGTAGTACTAGTAGCAGCAGTGGTAGTAGTGGTGATGGTAACAGTACTAGTAGCAGCAGTGGTGATAGTACAGTAGTAGTAGCAGTAGTGGTGATGGTAACAGTAGCAGCAGCAGCAGTAGTGATGGTAACAGTAGTAGTAGCAGCAGCAGTGGTGATGGTACAGTAGTAGTAGCAGTAGTGGTGATGGTAACAGTAGTAGTAGTAGCAGTAGTGGTGATGGTAGTAGTAGTAGTAGTAGTAGTAGTAGTAGTAGTAGTAGTAGTAGTAGTAGTAGCAGCAGTAGTGGTGATGATAGTACAGTAGTAGTAGCAGTAGTGGTGATGGTAACAGTAGTAGTAGCAGCAGCAGTGGTGATGGTAACAGTAGTAGTAGCAGCAGTAGTGGTGATGGTAACAGTAGTAGTAGCAGCAGCAGTGGTGATGGTAACAGTAGTAGTAGCAGCAGTAGTGGTGATGGTAACAGTAGTAGTAGCAGCAGCAGTGGTGATGGTAACAGTAGTAGTAGCAGCAGTAGTGGTGATGGTAACAGTAGTAGTAGCAGCAGCAGTGGTGATGGTAACAGTAGTAGTAGCAGCAGCAGTGGTGATGGTAACAGTAGTAGTAGCAGCAGCAGTGGTGATGGTAACAGCAGTAGTAGCAGCAGTAGTGGTGATGGTAACATTAATAGCAGCAGCAGTGGTGATGGTAACATTAATAGCAGCAGCAGTGGTGATGGTAACAGTAGTAGTAGCAGCAGTAGTGGTGATGGTAACAGTAATAGCAGCAGCAGTGGTGATGGTAACAGTAGCAGTAGTACAAGTAGTAGGAGTCTTCACAGTAGTTGTGGTGGTAGTAGCAGTTGCAGTAGCTCTTGTCAAAGTAGCAGCAGGAATAGTTACTGCACACTGTTCAATGGAATAGAGTTCACACAAACGAGTGTGAAGGCAACAGAACCCAGCAAAATGGGAACAGAGGTGGGTGAGGCGACAAACCTCCTCTGCTGAACCTCAAAGAGAAAGACCCCTCCTCCTAACCATGAAGGGGAATTAGCCAACAACTATTAAAAAGGGTGAAAAAGTGGTGAGCTAGTGGACAGACCTCCTGGCAGAACTGATGGACGCCCACCAGGTAGTCGCTGAGGTCCTTGTTCAGTTTGGAGAGCTCCAACACCACGTCTGCGTAGCTCCTCTGGAACTCCACCGTGATTGGCTGCTGGTATGACCTCTGCAACACAGTGAAACGCTGCTAGTAGCAACCAGCCCTTCCAGTAACCTGTCTTCTTTCTTTTCATCTTTTTGGTGCATTTTGTTCACCCTGTGTGGAGAATTTGGGTTGCCATACTTGGGTAAGGCTTTAGCAGCAGCTGCAAGCTCCAGCGTTTTAGTCACATAATTATCCTCAAAGCTCAACATGTGAAAAATGGTTATTGTTTAGCTCCAAACACACAAATACTTATTGTTTACCGTCTGAAATGACAGTACTGGGACAAGCTACATATTTTGTTTTCTTTTGCGGTGGCTGAAAACCTGATGAAATTCTTGTCTTTGTGATCACAATGATTTTTAGTGGAGATGAACAAACGGTGATAGATGCTGCTGTAAGGAGCTGTCCGTTTCACTGAACCCCAGGCCCTTGGACAGTGCGGTGGTGTTTTCCGTTGCAGTGTCCACAGGAGCAAGTGAGCAAACTGTCCACAGCCCCACGCTTACCAGGAAGCACATGAACTGTGGACCTGGTATCTACCTGCCATAAGCCTTCCCAGCTGGACTGTGAGGGCTTGCCCACTGTGGTCTAATCAGACTGCTGGTGTTCAGCACAACAAAATCAATGGTTGCTAGTAGCAGGTTTCAAACCTTGCACAGCAAACATCGTTCATGCACAATGCAATCATCACAAGCCCAAGACAACAATCAACACATGCGTAAGTAAAGCAGTGAATAACACACAAGATCCAAAGCCAAAAGGTGGTCAAGGGAACAGATACAGCCATTCTGACTAGCTCTGTAACCACCCAGGTCAGACTGTTACAACATTCTAAACCACCCCAGGTCAGACTATTACAGCCATTCTAAACCACCCCAGGTCAGACTATTACAGCCATTCTAAACCACCCCAGGTCAGACTGTTACAGCCATTTTAAACCACCCCAGGTCAGACTGTTCCAGCCATTCTAAACCACCCCAGGTCAGACTATTACAGCCATTCTAAACCACCCCACGTGAGACTGTTACAGCCATTCTAAACCACCCCAGGTCAGACTGTTACAGCCATTTTAAACCACCCCAGGTCAGACTGTTACAGACATTCTAAACCACCCCAGGTCAGACTATTACAGCCATTCTAAACCACCCTGTGTTGGACTGTTACAGCCATTCTGCATCACTCTGCACTGGACTGTTACAGCCATTCTACACCACCCTACACTGGACTGTTACAGCCATTCTGCATCACCCTACACTGGACTGTTACAGCCATTCTGCATCACTCTGCACTGGACTGTTACAGCCATTCTACACCACCCTACACTGGACTGTTACAGCCATTCTAAACCACCCTACACTGGACTGTTACAGCCATTCTGCATCACCCTACACTGGACTGTTACAGCCATTCTGCATCACCCTACACTGGACTGTTACAGCCATTCTAAACCACCCTACACTGGACTGTTACAGCCATTCTATCACCCTACACTGGACTGTTACAGCCATTCTAAACCACCCTACACTGGACTGTTACAGCCATTCTAAACCATCCTACACTGGACTGTTACAGCCATTCTATCACCCTACACTGGACTGTTACAGCCATTCTAACACCCTACATGGACTGTTACAGCCATTCTATCACCCTACACTGGACTGTTACAGCCATTCTACACCCTACACTGGACTGTTACAGCCATTCTATCACCCTACACTGGACTGTTACAGCCATTCTAAACCACCCTACACTGGACTGTTACAGCCATTCTAATACCACCCTGCACTGGACTGTTACAGCCATTCTAAACCATCCTACACTGGACTGTTACAGCCATTCTAAACCATCCTACACTGGACTGTTAAGCCATTCTATACCACCCTACACTGGACTGTTAAGCCGTTCTATATCACCCTACACTGGACTGTTAAGCCATTCTAAACCACCCTACACTTGACTGTTAAGCCGTTCTATACCACCCTACACTGGACTGTTAAGCCATTCTATACCACCCTACACTAGACTGTTAAGCCATTCTATACCACCCTGCACTGGACTGTTAAGCCATTCCATACCACCCTACACTGGACTGTTACACTGGACTGTTAAGCCATTCTGCATCACCCTACACTGGACTGTTAAGCCATTCTATACCACCCTACACTAGACTGTTAAGCCATTCTATACCACCCTACACTAGACTGTTAAGCCATTCTATACCATCCTACACTGGACTGTTAAGCCATTCTATACCACCCTACACTGGACTGTTAAGCCATTCTATACCACCCTACACTGGACTGCTAAGCCATTCTATATCACCCTACACTGGACTGTTAAGCCATTCTAAACCACCCTGCACTGGACTGATACACTAGACTGTTAAGCCATTCTATAACACCCTACACTGGACTGTTACACTGGACTGTTAAGCCATTCTATACCACCTTACACTGGACTGTTAAGCCATTCTATACCACCCTACACTGGACTGCTAAGCCATTCTATATCACCCTGCACTGGACTGTTACACTAGACTGTTAAGCCATTCTATACCACCCTACACTGGACTGTTAAGCCATTCTATACCACCCTACACTGGACTGCTAAGCCATTCTATATCACCCTGCACTGGACTGTTACACTAGACTGTTAAGCCATTCTATACCACCCTACACTGGACTGTTAAGCCATTCTATACCACCCTACACTGGACTGCTAAGCCATTCTAAATCACCCTGCACTGGACTGTTAAGCCATTCTATACCACCCTGCACTGGACTGTTAAGCCATTCTATACCACCCTACACTGGACTGTCAAGCCATTCTATACCACCCTGCACTGGACTGTTACACTGGACTGTCAAGCCATTCTATACCACCCTACACTGGACTGTCAAGCCATTCTATACCACCCTGCACTGGACTGTTACACTGGACTGTTAAGCCATTCTATACCACCCTACACTGGACTGTCAAGCCATTCTAATTAGCTTTCTTTAACCACCCCAGGTCAGACTATTACATCCATTCTGACCAGCTTTCTGTAACCAGGTGATGGCGGCTAAACTGAGGAAGCAAGCACTGGCACACAGGGGGCAGCTGATGGACAGGCGGCTGTGCCCAAGTTGTACACCCTTTTAATCAGCTAGGGGCAGGCCAGTGACATCCATGATCTAACCCCCAACATGTCACAGACCTTCTACTGTTCCGGTGTAAAACGTCTCCAGCCCAAGATGGACCAATCCACCCTGACTGCGAGCACTGCTTTCAAAATTGGCAAATGAGATGAAAAATCTGTTTGGACAGACTTAGCCTCATTAATGAAGAGCCGCTGACTGACTGGGGTGCATTTTAACTGACAGTGGAGTGGTCCATTGAGCCATTCTTGCCCCACAAGTGTATGCGACAGACACACACACACACACACACACGCATCATGTTTGGTAGTGCTTTCTTTATCACCACATACTCTTTTCTTTTCAGTGCCATTGATTACTGACTTTAGCCAACAGCCAAGCTCACAAGGAAAATCACACACATTTGTGCTGTTGGCACATGAACTTTCTTGTTTTTAACCCACTTTACCCCACACCACCCGTCACTGCCTCTCTTTTTCCTTACCGCATGACCCCAGACTGCCCAGTAGCAACCGGCTAGCAGACACTCCATACTGGCATCCCAGCTTATGTAAACAGGAACGAGATTCTCAGAAAGACTTGTAGCCTCGTTTCCGCTATTGTTTACTACTTCCGGCGATGTCCTTTGTTTGAAGTTTGGTGGAGTTTGAGAGATGCTGTGAATGTTCAAAGTTGTGAGACGGACACACAATAGATGAAAAAAGAAAAAAAGAAAAGCCCTACTGTTAGCAATGGCGTCAGAGCTTCATCCTTTGAGATTTGAACTGCAAATCTGGCTCAGTTGCTTACGCTAGGCACCCTAACAATCTCACGGAGCTTCAACTTTGGAGATTCAAACTGGAAATGTTGCTAAGTTGGTTACCCCATAGGCACCCTAAAACTCGACATTTAGATGCAGACATTTCTGATTTGGGATTTGTTTTTTAGTGCTTTTATTTTTGAGTGAAAAAATTCTAAATCTGTTGGATATACAAGAACAATGTATTCGCAAACTGGAAAAAATACAAGGTGAGCTGGAACTTTTATTTGGTGTTTATTATTGATTTTTAAAGTTGTATACTGGGATCATTTGACACAATTACTTCTCTTCACATGGGATTTCATAGATAAGAGAAAGGGCAGTGGCTGGTCTGGGGCCAAGTGGGTTAATGAAAGCAATTATACTGTACACTGTCTGTACAACTCAAATGTGGTCAAATGACAACTACTGGGGACAAAAATAAGGTGTCGGCATAAAAGGTCCAACAGGGTTAAGAGTCCATCATTTCCCCTTCTTTCTTCACAGTTTTTGTTGCAGTGCTACTTGCGCACACCAGCTGAAAGCCCACACACTTTCTTCACAGCCATAAAGCCTGTGTCTGTCACTGAACTTTGGCACTGCCTTCGCCTTGATGCACAAGAAACTTGCCCTGAAATGCTCAAGTTGGAAAATTCATATCTGGCCCCTTACCAGCCACAGCCGAATAAGGCTAGCCACCTGGCTGGCAGCGTTTCCCACAAAAACAGCTCAGCTGGTCTCCACATTGTACTGGTCTACACTGCGGGGAAAGGGATGAGGGAACCAGAGTGAAACTACAGGACTGGCCTGAACAATGACTTAAAGGACTGACTGAACCAAGATACTGGGACACAGTCACTGGCACTGGTATGGTATACTCACCGCACTGTCAAGCGTCTCAACCCCCCACACTTCTCTGCCCAGATTGTAGCCTGAAAACTGCACCCACCCACACCACTAGTTCAAAAACCGTCACACAAACACCGCTCTTGCTAAATCCATGCAATACATATCTCTTACTCAATCCATGCAACACACACATACAATCTTCTTTCACTGCCATACAAACACTACCTTTGCTTAATCACACACACACACACACACACACACACACGCACACACACACTCCTTCATTTAATTGTTACACAAAACTGCTGTTGCTTAATGCAACACACACACACACACACACACACACAACCATCCTTCACTGAGCACAGCACAAGCATCTGCCTACTATTAATTTAGTATCACCACCTTCACTAGCTCCACACAAACACTTCCTTCATTTAACGTGAGCACTGCCTTTGCTAAACACAGAAGAAGAAAATTAAAACAACAAAAAACAACAACAACAACAAAACAACTAATCACACACTGTTATGAGCATGCTATGTCAGGATAAAGCATATATGCTTAACACAGATGTGCAAGCATTGTGAACTTGCAACAACAACCACACCTTGAACTTGGAAGAGAACAGCAAAAGAAAAACAAAAGAAAAAAATAATCCTATTACACAAAAGCAGTACTTTTTCATTCTCAAAAACTAAAGCCCAAAACCAGCAATCACGCAAAATGGAGATTGACCTGAATTATAGTCACACAATTTCAGTTAAATTTGAAGCAGATCCACTGATGCAAGATCATTTCAACTCAGCCTGGTTACATCTTCCATTCTGACAGCCTGTTTCCTGATCATGAGGAGGCTAGCAGGCAGACAACCACAAGGCGTGGGATCATCGTGATGGTCACTCAAACAACTGGGCAGCCCGATTTCTGTCATACTCAATAAACAGTCTGGGTAAATGATCATTGTGATGCTCAATCAAACAGTCTGGGTAAATGATCATCGTGATGCTTAATCAAACAGTCTGGGTGAATGCTCATTGTGATGCTTAATCAAACTGTCTGGGTAAATGATCACTGTGATGCTCAATCAAACCGTCTGGGTAAATGATCATCGTGATGCTTAATCAAACTGTCTGGGTAAATGATCACTGTGATGCTCAATCAAACCGTCTGGGTAAATGATCATTGTGATGCTCAATCATACAATTTTGAGTGAATGCTCATTGTGATGCTCAATCATACAATTTGAGTGAATGATCATTGTGATGCTCAATCATATAGACTGGTGAATGATCACTGTGATGCTCTCAGTCTGTGTGAATGATCACTGTGATGCTCAATCATACAGCCTGGGTGAATGATCACTGTGATGCTCAATCATACAGCCTGGGTGAATGATCACTGTGATGCTCAATCATACAGTCTGGGTGAATGAAAACTGTGACACCCAATCATACAATCTGGGTGAAATATCACAGTGATACCCAATCATACAGTCTGAGTGAATGAGTGTTGTATACTCAATCATACAGCCTGGGTGAATGATCACTGTGATGCTCAATCATACAGTCTGGGTGAATGAAAACTGTAACACCCAATCATACAATCTGGGTGAAATATCACAGTGATACCCAATCATACAGTCTGAGTGAATGAGTGTTGTATACTCAATCATACAGCCTGGGTGAATGATCACTGTGATGCTCAATCATACAGTCTGGGTGAATGAAAACTGACACCCAATCATACAATCTGGGTGAAATATCACAGTGATACCCAATCATACAGTCTGGGTGAATGATTGTTGTATACTCAATCATACAACCTGGGTGAATGATCACTGTGATATCCAATCATACAGTCTGGGTGAATGAAAACTGTGACACCCAATCATACAATCTGGGTGAATGATCACAGTGAAACCCAATCAGTCTGGGTGAATGACTGTTGTATACTCAATCATGATCCCTGTGATATCCAATCTACAGTCTGTGTGAATGATCACTGTGATGCCCAATCATACAGTCTGGGTGAATGATTACTGTATACTCAATCATACAGTCTGGATGAATGATCATGTGATACCCAATCATACAGTCTGGGTGAATGGTCATTGTGGAACTCCACCACAGAACCTGGGTGGCAAACAGTGCTACTTCTACCCCACAACAGGCAGAAGATGATTTGACTCAGTGGACACCAGAATCTTCTGTCAACCATGGCACTGACAAGGGCTGAAAGCAGCAGTGTTGCCAAGCAACCTAGGGATGACGTGCTATTCTGCTGAACTGCACTTCTTTCCAAACACACAAAATCAGTGTCACAGAGTTACCCAGAGAACAGGGTGATCTTGGTGCCTGAATTCTTCACACATGCTAAACAATGAATCAACAGAGGGGTGTAATAGCTCCTGTACAACACTTCTTTTCTCGCATCTGGATCACGCGCCTCTGCCATCAACAAAACCTAGGACAGGCAAAATACACCAACAGACGTCCTCTACATGTCAAATGATCAAAGGCCAATATGACAAGTGGAAAGTCGACTGCATGGCTGTGTTGACCACAACCTCCAAAACAGCTTTTCCTCCTGTACTGTTGTCAAAACCTAGCACCCTTTACAACCTTACTGGGGTAACACAGGTGAGCATGTTTAGCCTTCCACAGTCACTCCTCCCTGATGTATCCTCCACACTTCACTCCACCAAGAGGAAACAGACTATCAATCCTCAACAGTCACCTCTCCCTGATGTATCCTCCACACTTCACTCCACCAAGAGGAAACATCCTCAGCAGTCACCTCTCCTGATGTAACCTCCACACTTCACTCCACCAAGCGAAAAAACAGACTATCAATCCTCAATCGCCTCATGGATCAGACTTCACAACAACCTTCGATGTTGATCGTTTTTGGGACGGCTAACAGCCATTTTGTTTTCTTTGCTGTGGCAATTTGTTTGTTTGTAACAAAACATAATTACTGGTGCAGCTGAATGTTTTCTCGCGGACAAACAGTGCGGCTGATCTTGCATCAGGGCTCTGCACAGGGAGACTGAGATACTGACCATTTTCTCTGCCTGCGTGTTCATCTCCTTGAGCTGCATCACCCAGTCCTTCTTCACCTTCAGGATTTTTGACAGCCGAGTCTGAAAGTACACAACAACCGCTGACACAAAATTCAGCCATGGAAACAATGAGGATTCATGCCCATTACAACGGATATAATTAGTAATAGTATGCACACAGGTTCACACCAATGAAAACAGTGGACACACAGTCCACACCAATGAAAACAGTGGACACACAGTCCACACCAATGAAAACAGTGGACACACAGTCCACACCATTGGAAACAGTGGACAAACAGTCCACACCAATGAAAACAGTGGACACACAGTCCACACCAATGAAAACAGTGGATACACAGTCCGCACCAACAAAAACAGTGGACACACAGGTCCACACCAATGAAAACATACAGGTCCATATCAATGGAAACTGGGTTTACTGATCCCCACCAATGGAAACTGGGTTTACAGATCCACATCCGTGCAGACAGTAGGCACACAGGTCCACACCAATAAAAATGGTGGGTATCCTGGTCCACAAAAATATGTACAGCTAGCACATGTACAGGTCCACAACAATGTATACAGCTAGCACATGTACCGGTCCACAACAATGTATACAGCTAGCACATGTACAGGTCCACAACAATGTATACAGCTAGCACATGTACAGGTCCACAACAATGTGTACAGCTAGCACATGTACAGGTCCACAACAATGTGTACAACTAGCGCATGTACAGTCCACACCAACAGAAATAGTGGGTATACAGTGTGTACAGCTAGCTCATGTACAGGTCCACATCAATAAAAACAGTGGGTGTACAAGTCCACAACGTGTACAGCTAGCACATGTAGAGGTCCACAACAACGGGTACAGCTAGCATATGTACAGGTACACACCAATGGATACAGTGGGTGCACAGGTACACACCAATGGACACAGTGGGTGCACAGGTACACACCAACGGACACAGTGGGTGCACAGGTACACACCAATGGATACGGTGGGTGCACAGGTACACACCAATGGATACAGTGGGTGCACAGGTACACACTGATGGACACTGGATGCACAGGTAGTACACGCCAATGCAAGCAGTGGGTATACAGGTCCACACCAATGAAAACTGACAGGTGCACACCAATGCATATAGTGAGTGCACAGGTAAATGCAAATGCGAGCAGTCAGTATACAGGTCTACACCAATTAAAACTGACAGGCACACAGCAATGCATACAGTGAGTGTATAGGCGTACACCATTGGAAACTGACAGGTGCACATCACTGCATGCATTTGGTGTGCAGGTGCACATCAATGCAGGTGCACACCAATAGAAACTGGCAGGTGCACACCAATGCATACAGTGGGTGTACAGTGCACACCAATGCATACAGTGGGTGTACAGGTGCACACCAACAGAAACTGGCAGGTGCACACCAATGCATACAGTGGGTATGCAGGTGCACATCAATGCAGGTAGTGGGTGTACAGGTGCACACCAATGCATGTAGTGGGTGTACAGGTGCACACCAGTGCATGCAGTGGGTGTACAGGTGCACACCGATGCATGCAGTGGGTGTACATGTTCACACCAATGCATGCATCAGGTGCTGAGCAGTCCCATGCACACAGACAACACAAGCGCAGGCCGTGACGTACCACCAGCACCAAGAACTTGATGGGGAACCCTCCGTAGGTGCCTCCCTCCAGACTCATCAGTCGTCCCTTGAAGGGAGCGCCACTCAGCAGGGGGTCTTGGTCCTGCAGAAACCACACCATGCACTCAAACAACAGCTGTGTCGCCTTAACATCTGGACAAACATTCACTTATGTTTAAAAATTGAAACCACACCACGCACTCAGTCCACTCAAACAACAGCTTTGTCGCCTTAACGTCTGGACAAACATTCACTTATGTTTGAAAATTGAAACCCCACCATGCACTCAGCCCACTCAAACAACAGCTTTGTCGCCTTAACGTCTGGACAAACATTCACTTATATTTGAAAATTGAAACCACACCATGCACTCAGTCCACTCAAACAACAGCTTTGTCGCCTTAACGTCTGGACAAACATTCACTTATTTTGAAAATTGAAACCCCACCATGCACTCAGCCACTCAAACAACAGCTTTGTCGCCTTAACGTCTGGACAAACATTCACTTATATTTGAAAATTGAAACCACACCATGCACTCAGCCCACTCAAACAACAGCTTTGTCACCTTACCGTCTGGATAAACATTCACTTATGTTTGAAAATTGAAACCACACCATGCACTCAGCCCACTCAAACAACAGCTTTGTCGCCTTAACGTCTGGACAAACATTCACTTATGTTTGAAAATTGAAACCACACCATGCACTCAGCCAACTCAAACAACAGCTTTGTCACCTTACCGTCTGGATAAACATTCACTTATGTTTGAAAATTAAAACCACACCATGCACTCAGCCCACTCAAACAACAGCTTTGTCGCCTTAACGTCTGGACAAACATTCACTTATGTTTGAAACCACACCTTGCACTCAGTCCACTCAAACAACAGCTGTGTCACCTTATCGTTTGGACAAACATCCAGTTATGTTTGAAACCTTCACTATGACTGTGACCTTGAACATAGCCAAGCAATCTGTTCACAACACACTCCCGCTAATGATAATGTTCCATTGTTTGGTCTAAGTTCATGTTCCATTGTTTGGTCTAAGTTTGGTCCCAAAAGGATCAGCAGTTCAAAATTAGAATAGAAACAGTCATGTTTTGATTATCTGAGCCCTGTGACCTTATGGTGTATCACCAAACCAAGTTTGGTTACAAAATGTTCGGTGGTTTAGAAGATAACATAATAACGCAAACAAACATTAACTAAATTTTGTGCATTCGCTGTGACTTTGACCTTCAGAACAGCAATCCAATATTTTCATTGGACATAATATATGATCTACCACCAATATAAGCTCAGTTGTAAAAGAATCATCAGTTCAAAAAACATAGCAGAAACAGTCATATACTGATTATATATGCCCTTACTGTGAACTTGAAGGTAGCATCCTTTTTCTGTTTTGTTTTTGTTTTTGCATGGCCCTCAGGCTCATGATGATGCAGCATCATGCCAAGTTTGATGTAAAGGGTCAAACAGTTCAGTAGCATCTACCTGACACAGCCTGACACACAGACAGACAGACAGGCAGGCAGACAGGGTGATTGTAATTTACACCCCTACCCATCCCCAAACTTTTTTTATGGGGGTATAATTCTGCTTGGCGGTGACTGTACGCACAGCTGTCTCCCTCACTGTATCCGCCTTACCATGTGCCCACCAGGCGAGCCAGCACCAGGCACAAATTTGGGTGGAGAGTAGAGGGGGTGTCGTGGCCGCTGCTTCTGCTGAAACGCTGAAATGGGGATGGTCTCTGCTGGGTCGTTGCTCTGAAACACACCCACAAGCATCATCACTTGGTTTGTCTTAACACTCTTTGACATCAGCTACATAGTCACTTGTTTACCACTCCTTGACTTCAGCTACACAACGGCTAGTTTACCACTCCGCAACTTCAGCTACACAACAGCTAGTTTACCACTCTGTGACTTCACTTACACAACGGCTAGTTTACCACTCCTTGACTTCAGCTACACAACGGCTAGTTTACCACTCCGCAACTTCAGCTACACAACAGCTAGTTTACCACTCTGTGACTTCACTTACACAACGGCTAGTTTACCACTCCTTGACTTCAGCTACACAACAGCTATTTTACCACTCCACGACTTCACTTACACAACGGCTAGTTTACCACTCCTTGACTTCAGCTACACAACAGCTAGTTTACCACTCCGCGACTTCACTTACTCAACGGCTAGTTTACCACTCCGCGACTTCACTTACACAACGGCTAGTTTACCACTCCGTGACTTCAGCTGTACAATCGCAAGTTCACTGTATCATCCCTACAACACTTTGCTCCTTTTACCATTCCTCAGTTTCAACTGCACAGTCATTGGTTTACCATTCCTTAACATCAGCTGCACAATCAGTTACTTACCCATCCTTGACATCAACGACTACAGTCACTTGTTTACTTTTCCCTGGTGTCAGCTACACAATCGTTCACTCATTTTACTATTCCCTGAACAATCACCTGTTCACATTTACCATGGAGTAAGATCTGACTCACCACAGCTGGATGTACAATCTGTGTTCACATTTACCATGGAGTAAGATCTGACTCACCACAGCTCGATGTACAATCTGTGTTCACATTTACCATGGAGTAAGATCTGACTCACCACAGCTGGATGTACAATCTGTGTTCACATTTACCATGGAGTAAGATCTGACTCACCACAGCTGGATGTACAATCTGTGTTCACATTTACCATAGAGTAAGATCTGACTTACCACAGCTGGGTGTACAATCTGTGTTCCAATTTCCATGCTCAGCATGCCCCAAACCTAGTGCTAATTTGGCTACTCAGTTTGAGCAGCACAAACAAAAGTGTATTTTACCATCCTCAGATTTCAGCTACAAATCACTGACCTATCCTTAACTTGAGTGTTGGTGAGGTGTACAATGCGCTCCATCACATGAGAAAATGCAACTACAGACGTCAATTTACCACTCATTTGCTCTGTCAAGAAGTCAGATTAAAAAAAAAAAAAAAGCCTTCAGCTTGAAATATGCCAAACACAACAGCAGCACTGAAAAATGCTGTTGCTCAATTAAACACATCCGCAGACGTGAGCTTTGTGTTGTTGTTTGCTGACTTGTACCCAGCCGCAGGTTCACACATTCCTAGACTTGACCCGTCATGAAGAGCACAATACTGTGTCATTTGTGGAGGAAAAACAGGCTGCCCAAGGGAGACAATCAGTGACCCAGTCATCATTACTACATGCTATCTCGGCAAGACAAATCAGTGCATGCTATCTCACTAATTGCAGCAGTACAGGTTATATCACCATGACTATATCAGTATTTTCATCCCAACTAATATCAGTACCCAGTTTCTGCTACAGTCATTGTGTGTGTGTGTGCTTGCATCTGTGTGTGTGTGTGTGTGTGTGTGTGTGTGTGTGTGTGTGTGTGTAGTGCATGTGTTTGTTTTTCCTATAATACTTTATGTAAATTATTTTGGTAGGACTGTGCTGTACATGTGTATAGAATATATAGGTTAATATGTATCATGTGAGTGCTCAGGGCGTTGATGAGCGCATGATAAATGTACATTATTATTATTACATGCCATCTCACTGACTACTTCAGTACATGCTATCTCATTCTCATCAAGACTGTATCAGAATATGCTATCTTACCAGGATTGCATAGGTGGAAGCTATTTCAAAAAGATGGCATCAGCACAAGCCACCTCAGCACAATGACATCAGTATGTATGTTAGTTGTTACATCAGTACCTGCTATTTCACCAGGACTAAATCAACACATGCTATTTCACAGAACTACATCAGTACATGCTATTTCACCAGGACTACATCAGTACATGCTATTTCACCAGGACTACATTAGTACAAGCTATTTCATTATGACTACATCAGTACATGCTGTCTCACCAGGACTACATCAGTACATGCTATTTCACCAGGACTACATCAGTACATGCTGTCTCAGCAGGACTACATCAGTACATGCTATTTCACCAGGACTACATCAGTACATGCTGTCTCAGCAGGACTACATCAGTACATGCTATTTCACCAGGACTACATCAGTACATGCTGTCTCACCAGGACTACATCAGGGCATGCTATCTCACCAGGACTATATTAGTACATACTATTTCATCAGCACTGCATCAATACATACTGTTTGACCAGGACTATGTCAGTACATGCTATCTCACCAGAACTACATCAGTACACGCTATCTCACCAGGACTACATCAATACATGCTATCTCACCAGGACTATATCAGTACATGCTATCTCACCAGGACTATATCAGTACATGCTATATCACCAGGACTACATCAATACATGCTATCTCACCAGGACTACATCAATACATGCTATCTCACCAGGACTATATCAGTACATGCATTCACCAGGAACTACATCAGTACACTGCTATCTCACCAGGACTCACAATCTAATAAAAATGCTATCTCACCAGGACTATATCAGTACATGCTATCTCACCAGGACTATATCAGTACATGCTATATCACCAGGACTACATCAATACATGCTATCTCACCAGGACTATATCAGTACATGCTATCTCACCAGGACTATATCAGTACATGCCATTTCAGCAGGACTACATCAGTACATGCTATCTCACCAGGACTTCAAAGTCTGGGATAGAGTGTGTGCCGAGGCCTGGCCGGTCGAAGGTCACTCTGTAGGTGTTGTCCACAGTGTCCAGCGCCTCAATGGTGCCCGTGAACAGTCCGTCCTGCGGCTTCCTCAGGCGAGCTGTGCAAAAACAGCCCTCCGTTAGTCAATACATCTGCCGCTTTTACTGCCTCACATCATGACACCCTCCCTCAGTCAATACGTCTGCCGCTTTTACTGCCTCACATCATGACACCCTCCCTCAGTCAATACGTCTGCCATTTTTACTGCCTCACATCATGACACCCTCCATCAGTCAATACATCTGCCATTTTTACTGCCTCACATCATGACAGTTGACACCCTCCATCAGTCAATACATCTGCCGCTTTTACTGCCTCACATCATGACAGTTGACACCCTCCATCAGTCAATACATCTGCCGCTTTTACTGCCTCACATCATGACACCCTCCATCAGCCAATACATCTGCCGCTTTCACTGCCTCACATCATGGCAGTGTTTTGCATAAAAAAAAGTCAATGCATTTCTCCAAAGAGTGTCTGTGACTGTCATACAGATTGTGCAATACCAATACTCAACAAAATGTCTGCATAATCAGAGTACAGTCAAAACCTGCATTATAACCACCTCGGTCCAATGATCAGCCCTTAATTACCATTTTGTTTCAGTCCACTGCCTTTATGCCTGTAAAAAAGACAAATGTAAAAATATGACAAAATCTAAATGCCAATAGGAGCAGGAGTACTGCAATCCACTTGGCTTGCAGGCACCTGTCTTCCACCCCAAGCCGTCTTTCTGAACTCAGTGCTAGGACCATCCAGGCTTCTTTCTCTCCGCATCATCGACCAGTTGGCATTAATAATATACTGTATCACTCAATTTGCCACTGCGATTACTGCCCTGTCAAATCTTCTGACAGTGGGTGTATTGGTTTCATCAGACAAACACATACATACAAGGTTTTTAACTCAACTGTGTTTGGAAGCAGTTTGATCCCATAGATGGCCCTGCAAAGTGACAATGTGGTCAGACCAGTGACCCATTATGCAACCACCTCCTGCACAATCTCTTACAGTCTTAGCTGGTCACAGAAGCAGGTTTTGACTGTACAGACCTTCAAGGATTCAAAACACACAGGAGGAAAAAGAAAGAAAGGGAGCGGAAGAGAAATACCTACAAGTGCCTTCTGAAAAACAAACACCTGTTACATGTGGGAGCCAGTAATCAGATTTATCTATCTTCACCTGTAACTTTTGTACCGATGACCAAATGTAATGGAATTTCTTCAGGCAGGTCTTTCAGGCTGCTAAATTCAGTCAGTTTGCGTTGCTGCAGTAACCGAATCTTCTCTCGTCTATCGTGTAGCGCTCGTCTTTCCTCTTCAAAAAATGATGGTGAACATCTGCACATAAAACATTTGTGTACACACTTCAGTTTTATAAACACTAGCGTCATTTACGCCGCTAAAACTACCAGCACAGATCTTTACCCTCTGTGTAACTGCAAAGACGGAATGATAATCAATTTTTATTTCCCCCTCAACCATGACAGTTGTATCAGGAGTCATCAGCTTTATTAAGCTCACGATTCAGGAAGATTAGTACTTCACTGACAAGCGCCTACGACCTGAACTCTTCAGATACAAAACATGCCCAAAATATTGCAGCTGAGGTCACCATTTATCACAGAAACAAAATCATCCCCCCCTCCCCCCCAAAAGGTCCAGCTGAATACATCTCTCCCCCCTCCATCCCTTCAAAACACACATTTTAGCACAGTCTGGAGACAAATCTGGCTTATCATGGCCAGTCTTCTAAACTGATGGTACACTGGCATTTTGTGCCCAAAACATTCCTGAAGGTAAACAAACCAAATTAACAGGAAAAAGAGGCCTTCTCCAAAATGTCTGCACAGGGCATGTTGCTGATAACCACTGAAAGTGCTTACTGTTTGTTCCATCCAGGCAATCCGCTCACAGTTGCTTCCCTTACATCATCCCCTTTGCCCAGTTCTGTGATTAAATTCTTCAAACAGCTGACTTAAAATTTAAAAAAATATAAACCCATCCCTCCACCATCTTGCAGAATCAAAGTGGTCTCAGTGAAATCAGAATTCAAATCCCCCCCCCCCCCCCCCCAATCTGCAGGAAAATGCATCCCTATCACACTGTCCGCCACAGCACATGAATGTTATTGATTAAAGTCATTACAGGCAGAGTGCAATTCCTGAAAAAAACTTTCAGAGACACAATAATGATACAGGGATTTTACAGGATTCCACACACTCAAAACAAGGCTATCTTTCACACTGACTCTCAGAACAAGGTTTTCACTCCAACATTCAAAATCAGCAGATTTCAGACAATTCTCTCAAATATGTCATCCCCAAGTCGGGGAAAATGTTTGGAACCTGACCTGCAAAATGCCCCACGTAACTGTTTTGTTGTTGTTGTTTTTCTTTTCAGGTCAAAAAAAACTAAAACAAAAAAAAGCACGAAAGTAACTGTTGAGGCTTTATATTTAGATCTGGAAGACCTTCAATGTTTGCTTTTTAAAGCTGGCCACAGATGAAGCAGGAAGACCTTCAATGTTTGCTTTTTAAAGCTGGCCACAGATGAAGCATAGTATTAGTAATCAAATACTTGATATGTGTATGATACGTCACCTAAACACATAACCCACTCTCCAAGTATATTTAGAGATCAGACGTAGATGCAGAGACTGTGTGAACACATAGAGACTGTTACAAAAAGACAGCAAAGCGCCAGGAGCCACCTGCGAGGTTTCCCCATCAGGCGTCGGATCTTGCACCACTCCACACGTGTCAAGCGCTTCGTCTTCAGCTGAGGAAAGGATTCTTGTAGGCAGATGCAAAAATCGTTTTCTCCAAGGAATAGTGGACTGAAAGTATTGAGAGAAACAAAAGGAATATATATATATACTCAGTAGCTGGATACACATATACTCAGTAACTGGGTGCTACTCTCCTGTCAGACAGTCATATCAAGATGACAAAAATGGACACATTGAACAAATAAATCCAACATAATCAATCCAAACAAAAAGGCCTAACAGTAACACAGAATGGAGGATTTCAAATACTCTCTTTAGAGCATAATCAATTTCTTTTTTCTTAAGTTTTTGTCTGATATGGTGATAAAGAAGTCAACCTTCATAATCTTTTGACTCAGCTAGTCAAAACAAAACCACATCCCAGCTATGTGGAATTTTGTTAGCCTAAGACAGTTACAGCTGGGCAGGACAAATCTTGCGGTAACTCCAAAGACAGGGCTGGCATGCATGCTGGACACTGATGCCAATGGGCACTACTTCATCTACACATATATACAGTGGAATACACTCACAAACTAGTTGAAGATAAACTCTGTCAAATGAAATTATGTGATGTAACAGAAAGTGATTTAAGGCCAATTCTTTAACCCTCTGGATGCTGTAGCCGCTGTTCACCTGGGGCAGTTTCCTTTTGGTCAGTCTGGCAGAGGAATTAAAGTAAGCACACATTTGTTTTGTTAACTTTCAACTGATGTAATTAATTAACTAAAGTATTTGTCAAGCGCAAGGTCTTGCTGGGGAAGACCAGTCTAAGCGCAAGCGCACACACGCAGGCAAACAGCAAAAGTGATACTGGCAAGCGAAGCCCAGTGAGCAGCACCATCTTGTGAAGTTACATCTTGATCATCTTTATACTTTTCCACAAAATGGCAACACTGAACTTGGAAGTTCTGGCCACACCCAGACAACCAGATGGCCAACCCAAACAATACAGATGGACGGCTAGCAAGCAAGCCAAATAGTCTGACGTGATCATCACAAAGACCCAATTTTCCATGGGAGTCAAAAAGAAGGTGAGTAGAAAGCAGAGGAGGCAGCAACTCACGAGTCAAGGTTGGAGTAGAAGAACTCATAGCAGACCCATTTGTGCGCCTTAGGCAGCTTCAGCAGGTTTCTCAGCCGCACCCCAATGGCGTGCGCCGTGCGCTTGTCTGGAGTGGTTGGCATGGCATTGCGACCTGGCGTCTGCACAACGATCACCATAGTTGAACAGCAGAGTACCTCCCACTTCACTGGCAGCATTCAGTAGCTCTTCTACTTGTAAAACAAAGCAGACCTACAACCAGGACAAAGAAGTTATAAGAAAAGGGGCCCCAAAAAAAGAAACAAAGTACCGCAAGAAAACAGACTGTTCAGAAAAGGTGAAGAAGAAATAAGACCCAGATCCTCACCCCTCCAGAGAATCCTTTCCACGTCTCCCTCTCTGGCGTTGCCAACGGTCCTGCTGTGCCACTGGCACTGCGTCGTGACTGAACAACAGAGGATGTCACTTTTACACATCATGACTGAACAACAGAGGATGTCACTTTTACACAATGTCTGGTGTACCACATTGCAACTAAACAACTTAGGATTTCACTTTTACACAATGTCTGACGTACTGTGTAATGACTGAACAACTTAGGATTTCACTTTTACACAATGTCTGATGTACTGCATTGCAACTAAACAACAGAGGATTTCACTTTGGCACAATGTCTGATGTACTGTGTAATGACTGAACAACAGAGGATTTCACTTTTGCACAATGTCTGATGTACTGCGTAATGACTGAACAACAGAGGATTTCACTTTTGTACAATGTCTGATGTACTGTGTAATGACTGAACAACAGAGGATTTCACTTTTGCACAATGTCTGATGTACTGTGTAATGACTGAACAACAGAGGATTTCACTTTTGCACAATGTCTGATGTACTGCATTGCAACGGAACAACAGAGGATTTCACTTTTACACAATGTCTGGTGTACTGCACAATGACTGAACAGAGTATTTCACTTTGACACAATGTATGACAGTGATGTACTGTATCACAACTAAACAACAGAGGATTTCACTTTTACACAATGTCTGATGTACATATATATAACCCACTTTGCCCCAGACCACCTGTCACCACCCGCTCTTTTTTCTTACTGCGTGACCCCAGATCACCCAGTAACCACACGCTCCATACTGGCATCCCAGCTTATGCAAACAGGAATGGGATCCTCGCAAGACTTCTAGCCTCATTTTCACTATTGAGCACTGGTGATGTCCTTTGTTTGATGGAGCTTGAGAGACACTGTGATTTTTTTAAATTGCCAGATGGACACACAACAGATGCACAGAAATAAACAAAAGCCCTACTGTCAGCAACGTGTTAGAGCTTCATCCTCTGAAATCTGAACTGCAAATTTTGCAGTCGTTTACCCTGGGCACCCTAACAAACTCAAGGAGCTTTGCCTTTGGAGATTCAAACTGCAAACTGAAGCTGGTTACCATGTGGGCACCCTAGCCAAACCTGACATTCAGATGAGGACGTTTCTGATAAGGGAATTTAAAAATAAAAGTTTTTTTAAAGTTTTATTTTTGAGTGAAAAAAACCCACAACCTGTTGGATATATATATATATATATATATATATATATATATATATATATATATATATATATATATATATATACAAGAACAATGTATTTGCAAATTGGGGAAAATACAAAGTGTGCTAAAACTTGTATTTGGTGTTTATTACTGATTTTTAATGCTGTATATTGGGATCTTTGAAACAGTTACTTCCCTTCACATGGGATTTCGTAGAGAAAGGGCAGCAGCTGGTCTGGGGCCAAGTGGGATATACATACTGTGAAACTTAGGGGGAACAACCACCCCAAAGTGAGAGACCATCCTGATGACAGACCACCCTAAATTGAGACGGAAAGACCACCCTCATGAGCCCACCCCAATCAGACAGAAAGACCACCATGATGAGACCATTCCAATGAGACTTTAAAAAAACCTGATGAGAGAAACCATTCCAATGAGACTGAAAGACCACCCTCATGAGCCCACCCCAATGAGACTAAAAGACCACCAATGAGAAACCATTCCAATGAGACTGAAAGACCACCCTGATGAGAAACTATTCCAATGAGACTGAAAGACCACCCTGATGAGAAACCATTCCAATGAGACTGAAAGACCACCCTCATGAGCCCACCCCAATGAGACTGAAAGACCACATTGATGAGAAACCATTCCAATGAGACTGAAAGACCACCCTGATGAGACCACCCCAGACCACAGCTGTGGAACTTACTCTCAAACAAGCTAGTATCTAAAGACTACCAAAGTGAACATAATTACTACTTATGATAATAAAATATTGGACGTTGTGATCAAAACAGCTTAATATGGCATAATAATGCACAATCTGGCATAAAATCTGCAAAAAAAGAAATGCCTGTCACATAAAATTAAAACTTTTAAAAGGCCAGATCTGCAGGCTTTCACACTCTCAACTTAGCAAAGTTAGTCCAGTTTTAGGCAACTGACCTCTTACTTTTACTAGTTTTAGCCAGAACACTCTGCCCAGTTAGACACACAGAATAAACAACATGGGTTACCTCATCATCTGACATCACATCAACTGACGGCATGTACATTATTCTCCAATTTTAAATCTCCCTGGCCAGTCCTTTTTTCATCATGTTTGACTGGACACTAAAAAAAACAATATACTATTCTGTCTATCCAGTCCTTCCATCTCCTGGCATTTTCTTCTTCTTTTTAAAATATTTGTTTTACATATCTTTGGATATCAGCTGCTCTCCTCTCCACAACCATCTAGAAGAACTGTTGTTCCCCACCTCCACTCCACAACAGATCCCTTCTTTGCCCCAAAAAGGTATGTTTTGCTTTGTTTCCCGTTCTATGTACATTTCCGTTTCTCTGTACTGTGAGCTAGCAGTCACCTAAATGATTAAAATCCCATCCCCCTCCCCCACCCCACAGACCCAAGGAGACTTGACTAGTTTTGGGAGAGAAAAAAAGCATAGCCCATATGCCTTGTTTACACCATCATCTAAGTAGGTGTGTTTAATTTTGAATACAGTATTTCTGAAAAGAGATGCTGCCTGACAGGAGATCATCTGTCAGTCACTGTTCAACAATTACAACAATTACATAACCCATTTATTTAAAAACAGGAGCTGTTTAATAGGTGTGTTACAGTATTTCTGAAAAGAGATGCTGACTGACAGGAGATCATCTGTCAGTCACTGTTCAACAATTACATAACCCATTTATTTAAAAACAGGAGCTGCTTCAGGAAGATTTAAAAGTGGAATCACTCTCCGAAGAACTTGCAACTTGTATTAGTTTGAACACTTATATATCCAGACTGCCAATCTATGCAAAGCTGAGAAAGCCGAGAAAGAGAATCCCAATGCTTTTGGTCAATCGCACTTAATCATCACACTTTTCAAAGCTCTAATGCAATATTTCTCTGTAGTTATGGTATGAGATGAGAAGGAGAGTAGAGATCCATTTACAGAGAGTGCGTGTGTGACCTTGGCCTGTTTCTTGGGGGATCGGACAGGGGAGTAGTCCGTCTCTTCATCATCATTGTAAAATCGCTGATTCTTCTTTCGGATTCTTGGAGGCTGGAACGAGAGACATACAACTTTAATAGATTTTTTGAAAGTGAGAGGGAAGGTGTGAATGTGTGCGGTAGAGGCTTGGGGAAGGAGTTGGCAGATGAGAGACAGAAGACAGACATGCAGTCAGTCAGTCAAGCAGGCAGACACACAGACATCAGCAGCAACAACAGAATGATTATTCCAGCTGACCTACTTTCTATCTTGGTCAGGCTGCCATTTCATTCAGGAGAATTGTACCAAGACCCCAGTGTTTGACACCACAAACAAAGGTCAAGGCAGGGCTGCAGAAATACACTGGCCCAGTCCTCCGAGGCAGGTCGACAAGCCTCCGGGTAAGTCAAGACCATAGACTGCTAGTCCATCACTTGTATCAGGCCAGTCTGAATGCTGCCTTCTAGTTCTACAATCATCACCATGTCTCTGAAATAAACTACTAAATCAGAGAAGGAATCAGAGTAATGCAATGTTGTCACTATCCTAACTTGGCTAAAAGAAAAACTGCCAAAAAAGGCTGAGTATGAAGTAAACAATGTGTTTCAAGGAATCTTACTCTTAGGCCTAAAAATCTTAAGCTAGTATAGTACTTAGTATAGTACTTAGTATAGTACTTAGTAGTAACAAATCCTTTGGACTAGTAGCAGTACAAAATGCTCAACTTCAGTAGGGCTGGAAATGGTATGGTGGCCTACCTGCATTTCTTTTCACTCCTTGCATACATACCACAAAGTATAATTCATGAAGACTTTTGCAAACTAAAAAAACAAAACAACTAATACTAATAGAAGGTGTACTGCAAACAATACAACTGAAGGCAGACTGACAGAACTGCAACTCGTTAGCCAAATGACACAGAGCCAATCAGCACCCATGCATTAGCATGATGGCTAATATAGTGAAAGCAGGCATAGCCTATAGGTCATCCAGCCTGGCTCAATTCTTAGTAATGTAGGGACTTAGAACTACTGCCAGTTATCGCTTGACTTGTACACAGTACTGATGTGTACTATCCCCCCCCCTCTTTTTTCTTCTTTTCTTTCTTTCTTCTTCTTCTTGTTGTTCTGGTGTGCTATTTGATTCATTATGATTATGCATCAAAGTCATCAACTGATCAAGAAATCTGAGATCATTATTTGTTAAAAAGTTTATTGTAAACAAACAAAAGCTTACATATCCCCTGCGTGGAGGTGACGCTTGTGATGATCCTGCAACAGATATATGGGTTGTTATTTTTGCTCTTAATCCTTTTAAAATTATATATATATATATATATATATATATATATATATATATATATATATATAACCCCCCCCCCCCCCCCCCCCCCCCAGCTTATTCTAACATATAATGGGCTCACAAAACTCATCACTGAACCAATGCACATGAGTATTTTGTCATGAGCATCAGATATTATGTAGCACAATAAACACTGACAGTGATAGTATAAATTATATAATACAAAGACTGAAACAGTAGTAAAACTAGTATACTCATAAGGGTATATCAGCTTTACAAGCCAGTGTAAATCACACATTCTGTTCAATTTCAATGATTCATTCCTACAGAGGGGTACTGTGGATGCAGAAATTAAGGTCCCTTCAACTGGAAACCCAGAGTTGACCAGTGACAATGTTCTGCCTTTAAAGTCAGAATACAATTACGTATACTAAGTTAATCTACTGCTAGGAATTTCTTTCCCATCCTAATTTCTACCTTCCCGGTCTATTCACCTTTATTTTATTCCAAGTTCTCTCCATAATTTGGCCTAACAGTTTCTCATGTAGGCCCATGGAATAAAAGTAAAAATAGGTTACCCTGCTCAGAGTCACAAGTGATTTAACCAGTAAGTTTCTGACATCAATGCCTAAAGAATATAAGACAAGTATGCATACATGTATCACTATCAAGCATGTGTTATTGAGTATGAAAACAAATGTTATAACAGTAACACTTAACAGTGAATTAGACAAACTTGTGATTTACTGTTCAGTGATTTGTATTTTGATTATCTGAACTGGTGTAAAATAATTTAAAATATATATAATATATATATATATATATATATATATATATATATATATATATATATATATATGATTCATCCAGATGTGATCCTATAATTATGGTTGATGAGATGTTAAAATCCAAGATCTAACTCAGTAACTGACTTTAATCAATGATTCATAATCATGCAAACAGAAATAATAACTGTAAAGGTTGTTATGTCAATAAAAGCCACAATTTTAAGCTGTCCTACTCCTAGATAAAAATTCTGTTCCGATTTGGGATTCAATTCTTTGAAGGAAGTGTGTCTTTCACTAATTTCAGTTTCATGATCATTGATTCACAAATTCCATACCACTGCCAATAAAGCATTTCAATTGCCAACACAAACAGTAACACTGTAGTGTAACACTAACAGTGTAACACTACGTAACTTAGTAAGTGAATAGCACTCACTAGCTAGCAGTAGCAGTAGTAACACTAACACTGTGATTGTAACAGCAACATTAAGTCAATAACTGATCATATAACTTAATTTACTCTCAGTCACAGGTTAAAAGTAGGTAGCGGCAGCCAAATTTAAATTTCATAACAGCAATTTAATTTATGCATTTTCAGACAGGCCATGTTGATACAAGAAAATGAAGAAAAAAAAGTAACTGTTTATCTTAATTAGTTCCAAAGATATAGCCATTCGAAAACAAGTTTTGCGCGACAGTAAACAGTTTATTACATTTTCCCAAATTTACCCCCCTATAGTGGTTCACATGAACATGGGAGAATCCAAATACTTACACTTTTCAAAAGTATATCTTGGTTGCATTTTGTCACAGCTAAATCATATGATCAGCAAAGAAACATGAAACAGAGGCAGAGGGCTGAAGTTGCTCCAAAAAGCAATTCCGAGCTTGCCGATTTGCATGAAACAGCACTTTTGACACCACACAGTGGGTAACATATGGCAATGACAGCTTTCCCAATGGATTTCCAAGCAGGGTTTATCACAGTCTTTGCACTTAATTTTTTTCTATGCAGCACTGACTCTTACTTTTAGAGTTACAGGGTCTTAAAGTTGGCAAAATCTTCAATTTGAACAGCGGAAAAAACACAAATATGTGGGTTGCCACACTTTGACTGGTAATAACTTGAAAACCACTACAGATACAGCAATGAAACTTGGCATGTACATTAAACTAAGTGTGAAGTACACTTGTAGCAGCATTTGCAGTTCTTTTGAGAGTGATTGATCTTAAAGCCTGCAAAAACTTCACTTTTCACAGCGAAATAAAGGACAAATCTAAAGGTTTTCACACTTTAACTCATAATAACTTGAAAACCACTACAGATACAGCCATGAAATTTTGCATGTACATTAAGCTAAGTGTAAAGTATACTTGCAGCAGCATTTGCAGTTATTTTGAGTGATAGAGACTTAAAGTTAAAGCCTGCAAAATCTTCGTTTTTCACAGTGGAAAAAGCACAAATCTGATGGGTTCCACACTTTAACTCATAATAACTTGAAAACCACTACAGATACAGCCATGAAACTTTGCACATACATTAAACTAAGTGTGAAGTACACTTGCAGCAGCATTTACACTTATTTTGAGAGTGTTAGAGTCTTAAAGTCTGCAAAATCTTCACTTTTCACAGCAGAAAAAGGACGTGTATGCTAAACAAAACATGGTACAGCAGTATCACCTTTATCATCCATGAACATACAGGCCTATAAGGCTGTGATTTCAGGAGTCACTTGACACCGTCTACAGCTGATTTTCCTGTAAATATCATCTGAGTGCTTGGTATCTGCCAAATAAATTCCTGGGAGATTCAACAAAGAACGAACGTCCAGACGATGATGAAGGTGCAAGTTGCAGATTCTTGGCAAACACGACTGCGGAGGAGATTTCAGTGCAATCTTCAGAGCGTGGCCACCTGTACACAACTCCATCTTTACTGCCGCCTTCTCCAAGAAACTGACTGTTGCCTCTTCCTCACTGATGACCCTGGTGACTTCGCTGATAAAGAAATCTTCTACATAGTAGACTCCTGTTGAAATCTGAAGCTGGTTTCAAACTCAGATTCATCAGGTTCTGATTCATCCTCTGGCTCAGAGTCGACATCTCCTGGGTCAGACTCCTCTTCCACTTGGTGACATCTCTGCTGGCAGCCGCCATGGCTGTGAAGAGGTGGAAGTTCTGGAAGTGGCTCACCTCCAAACAGCTCCTTCAGTCTGTTGACCAGACTCAACAGGGGGCCTATTAGTGTTACCATAAATACCGCAGACGAGAAAGCAGCACTGTCTTGACCAGATCTGGCTTGAGAAGTTGCTGGAAGAATGAAGCAGTCTCATCCAAAGTCTTGGATCCCTCATCTTTCAGGAGAAGCAGCTGCACTAACAGTCGGTTGTCCACACCAACCAGAGGAAGGTCTTGCTGGCGTCCTCTCCCAGTTGCCAGGAAAATAGCTTTTAATTTGGAAAACTGGTCATCATCTGGAGAGAAAAAAAACATACAATTTTGTTGTTTCTGGTGATCTTGATCGAGAGAGAATGAACTAGGGCCTACAGTATAATTAATAATAATCATTATCACTCAAGCCTTAACTGTTATCTGTTATGATTTTATCATCACTTATCAGACTGGCTACCATTAGCAAACCAGAAATCCACTTTTAATTTTGAACTGGAAATGCTGGTCAACATCCTATTAAAGTTTGAGAATTCAACTACGATCGTTGAAAAACGAAAAAGACTAATATTTAACAGAGTTCAAGTGCAGAAGTTATTATGAGGTCGACTGTGTTTTCTCCGCATCTTAGTTGCCTCCCCTGATGAACCTCGATCACGAAAACAGCCATTGCCACGAATTTACGTCAAAGGTTCGTCCCCCCAAAATAATACTGTTCCAGAAGACATCAGAGAATGTATTTCAATGACTATTTTTGTGAAACTTTGGCGTATTTTGGCAATATTTAGGAGAACAAGTGAGTGATGACAACTTCCGGTTAGTCGTATTTGTAAACAAAGACAGAACTATGAGTCGGTCGAGAAAATCATAAGATTTTAGTCAATCCTGCAAGAATGAATCAAAATATCATATAAAAATGCTAAATTATGAGATAAACTATCACCAAATGCAGTAAATTGAAGCCAGGTGAAAAGAATACTCACAAATCATGTGCCAAAACTCGGCAATCGAGTCACAACTCCACGCGGTCGATGCCATCTTGGATGAACTCAATTTTGAAAAAAAGAGCATTTATTGCGTCTTTTGTTGGCTTGTGAACGACCCACCGGTCATGAATCCATTAGCCCCATACCTCATTCGAAAGGGTACGGATTCTGCTTCATTTTGAAGGGAGATGTTTTAGACGTTTGAGGAAGTTTTGCGGTTTAAAAGACCACGGCGTTTACACCACTGGAATCAGCATTCAATTTCCGATCCAGTGATACCACATATTGCTGTGTACAAAGCGTATGGCTTTGTCACTGACCGGATAAACACATCGACTGTTTTCGTTCATGTCTCGGACCGCGTGATCGGCACTGGACAAACGGAAAATACCTCCCATAGAAAATCAATTCGCGATTTTTCGAGGCACATGCAATGCAAACATAAAAACAACTATAAGAATGAGAAGAAAACGT
>JABMCL010002151.1:72500-80000 GCA_018857735.1 Alviniconcha marisindica | reverse complement strand
GTCCATTCAGTTACCTCTCAACAGAATGGGGCCTGGTCCATTTAGTTACCTCTCAACAGAATGGGGCCTGGTCCATTCAGTTACCTCTCAACAGAATGGGGCCTGGTCCATTTAGTTACCTCTCAACAGAATGGGGCCTGGTCCATTCAGTTACCTCTCAACAGAATGGGGCCTGGTCCATTTAGTTACCTCTCAACAGAATGGGGCCTGGTCCATTCAGTTACCTCTCAACAGAATGGTGGCTTTCAATTGGTCCATTTAGTTACCTCTCAACAGAATGGGGCCTGGTCCATTTAGTTACCTCTCAACAGAATGGGGCCTGGTCCATTTAGTTACCTCTCAACAGAATGGGGCCTGGTCCATTTAGTTACCTCTCAACAGAATGGGGCCTGGTCCATTTAGTTACCTCTCAACAGAATTGTGCCTTGTCTATTCAGTTGTCTCTCAACTGAACAGTGCCCAGTCCATTAGGTTGTCTATAGACAGACGGGACAGTGCCCAGTCCATTAGGTTGTCTATAGACAGACGGGACAGTGCCCAGTCCATTAGGTTGTCTATAGACAGACGGAACAGTGCCCAGTCCATTAAGTTGTCTATAGACAGACGGGACAGTGCCCAGTCCATTAGGTTGTCTATAGACAGACGGGACAGTGCCCAGTCCATTAGGTTGTCTATAGACAGACGGGACAGTGCCCAGTCCATTAGGTTGTCTATAGACAGACGGGACAGTGCCCAGTCCATTAAGTTGTCTATAGACAGACGGGACAGTGCCCAGTCCATTAGGTTGTCTATCAGACGGAACAGTGCCCAGTCCATTAGGTTGTCTATAGACAGACGGGACAGTGCCCAGTCCATTAAGCTTTTCTATAGACAGACGGGACAGTGCCCAGTCCATTAGGCTGTCTATAGACAGACGGGACAGTGCCCAGTCCATTAGGTTGTCTATAGACAGACGGGACAGTGCCCAGTCCATTAGGTTGTCTATAGACAGACGGGACAGTGCCCAGTCCATTAGGTTGTCTATAGACAGACGGGACAGTGCCCAATCCATTAGGTTGTCTATAGACAGACGGGACAGTGCCCAGTCCATTAGGTTGTCTATAGACAGACGGGACAGTGCCCAGTCCATTAGGTTGTCTATAGACAGACGGGACAGTGCCCAGTCCATTAAGCTGTCTATAGACAGACGGGACAGTGCCCAGTCCATTAGGCTGTCTATAGACAGACGGGACAGTGCCCAATCCATTAGGTTGTCTATAGACAGACGGGACAGTGCCCAGTCCATTAGGGTTTTCTATAGACAGACGGGACAGTGCCCAGTCCATTAGGTTGTCTATAGACAGACGGGACAGTGCCCAATCCATTAGGTTGTCTATAGACAGACGGGACAGTGCCCAATCCATTAGGTTGTCTATAGACAGACGGGACAGTGCCCAGTCCATTAGGTTGTCTATAGACAGACGGGACAGTGCCCAGTCCATTAGGTTGTCTATAGACAGACGGGACAGTGCCCAGTCCATTAGGTTGTCTATAGACAGACGGGACAGTGCCCAATCCATTAGGTTGTCTATAGACAGACGGGACAGTGCCCAATCCATTAGGTTGTCTATAGACAGACGGGACAGTGCCCAATCCATTAGGTTGTCTATAGACAGACGGGACAGTGCCCAATCCATTAGGTTGTCTATAGACAGACGGAACAGTGCCCAGTCCATTAAGTTGTCTATAGACAGACGGGACAGTGCCCAATCCATTAGGTTGTCTATAGACAGACGGAACAGTGCCCAGTCCATTAAGTTGTCTGTAGACAGAATAGTGCCGAGTCCATTAAATTGTTTGTAGACAGACAGAACAATGCCCAGTCCATTAAGTTGTCTGTAGACGGAACGGTGCCCAGTCCATTAAGTTGTCTGTAGACAGAATAGTGCCGAGTCCATTAAATTGTTTGTAGACAGAGAACAATGAGAAATGCTGAGAGGAACGGTGCCCAGTCCATTAAGTTGTCTGTAGACAGAATAGTGCCGAGTCCATTAAATTGTTTGTAGACAGACATAACAATGCCCAGTCCATTAAGTTGCCTGTAGACGGAACGGTGCCCAGTCCATTAAGTTGTCTGTAGACAGAACAGTGCCCAGTCCATTAAGTTGTCTGTAGACAGAACAGTGGACAGTCCATTAAGCTGTCTGTAGACAGACAGAACAGTGCCCAGTCCATTAAGTTGTCTGTAGACAGATGGAACAGTGCCCAGTCCATTAAGTTGTCTGTAAACAGACGGAAGAGTGCCCAGTCTATTACGTTGTCTGTAGACAGACAGAACAGTGCCCAGTCCATTATGTTGTCTGCAGACAGACGGAACAGTGCCCAGTCCATTAAGCTGTAGACGGAACAGTGCCCAGTCCATTGTCTGTAGACGGAACAGTGCCCAGTCCATTGTCTGTAGACAAAACAGTGCCCAGTCCATTAAGTTGTCTGTAGACAGAACAGTGTCCAGTCCATTAAGTTGTCTGTAGACAGAACAGTGTCCAGTCCATTCAGTTGTCTGTAGACAGAACAGTGCCCAGTCCATTAAGCTGTAGACAGAACAGTGCCCAGTCCATTAAGTTGTCTGTAGACAGAACAGTGTCCAGTCCATTCAGTTGTCTGTAGACAGAACAGTGCCCAGTCCATTAAGTTGTCTGTAGACAGAACAGTGTCCAGTCCATTCAGTTGTCTGGTGCGTTGTCCAGAACAGTGCCCAGTCCATTAATTTGTCTGTAGACAGACAGAACAGTGCTCCGTTCATTCAGTTGCCTGTAGACAGACAGAATAGTGCCTACTCCATTCATTTTGTTTGTAAATAGGTTAGAGCCTAATCCACTGAATTGTCTTCGCTGAGACAGAATGGTGCCCAGTCCGTCTGTAAAATAACTACGAGCAAGCGGTGCTGTACACTAAGTTATCAACAACAATGTTATAACATTCAGCATGATTTAAAAAAAATGTTTAAATGCATATAAATTCAAGCATTCCACACCCAAATCACCCAGAGTATAATCACAGAGAGAGAGAGAGAGAGAGAGAGAGAGAGAGAGAGAGAGAGAGAGAGAGAGAGAGAGAGAGAGAGAGAGAGAGAGAGAGAGAGAGAGAGAGAGAACAGCTGAAGAAGCGGCAGCAGCAGCAGCATCTCATGTTAGTTCTATGCTTTGCATTACGATACGATTTTATTGCCGAGTGACAATTCACACTCCCTCGCCCTCAGAAAAATAGCAGAAAAAGTGCACGAAGACAATAACGAGGACAAAAACTATGAAAATAGCTACTAGACCGAGAAGCACTGTGGCCACGTATAGTTATGGCCAGTGTCATCTTGCGCCGTCTTCAGAAGATAAGTGTAACGTGTGCGAGTGAAACAATGGCGAGATTACACAATGCCATGGGGCTTGGTCCGTATGATAACCACATGACCACTCCGCTAGACAGCGTGATGACTGCCGCAGTATCCACTCTAACACTTCAGTTCGATATCAGCATCTCATTGGACAATGAATGCATGGGCAGCGAATCGGTCAGCTGTCACACAACACAGCAAAGGGAACAAGAAGAAGAAGAAGAAGAAGAAGAAGCAGAAGAAGAGTAAGTAAGGAAGGTAATTGGTGTTTCACGCCCAGTCATCCAGTGCGGTTATATCAGGGCGAAGAAGAAGAAGAAAAAGGGGGAAAGATATTGTGACGTGCAAAGGAAAATGGCACACATTGGCTAAGTGAGGGGGGGGGGGGGGGGGGGGGGGGGGGGGAGAGATATTGTGATATGCAAAAGAAAATGGCACACTTTTGGCATAAATGCCTTGATTATAAGCCACAAACAAGCGCTCAGCATGCAAAAGTAACCAACAGCTGAAGACGCACTTGGAACGCACCTTTGGTAATTGAATGCCCTCGAGGGGTAACATGCCTTCCTTTCTTCCTTTTTTTTCTCCCCTTTTTTTCTTTCCTTTTTCTTTTCTTATTTCTTTCTTTCTTTCTTTCTTTCTTTCTTTCTTTCTTTCTTCTTCTTCTTCTTCTTCTTCTTCTTCTTCTTCTTCTTCTTCTTCTTCTTCTTCTCTCTCTCTCTCTCTCTCTCTCTCTCTCTCTCTCTCTCTCTCTCTCTCTCTCTCTCTCTCTCTCTCTTATTTTTCATCCACTCTCTCTTTCTCTGTTTGCCCTTTATTTCTTTTGTGTGTGTTTGTTTTACAAGTTCGTTGTCACGTGCAGTAGTTTCTTGTGTCCGAACACGACACTGAGATTTTCACCGTGCACGCAGATGCTGGCGTGTTGCACACGGAAACTGTCGAGTCTGCACTGAAAGTTGCTGGCAGAAAAATCCCCTGTTGCACACAGAAATCGAACCCACGGTTCTCCTGCGCCTGGCTTTTCGGTCCAACGCTCTGCGAATTGAGCTTTGTACCCCCTTTACATAGCAAACGATTTATCAAATGCCACAAAATATGTCAGTATTAAATTTACAGCGTAAACGATAGTATCAAATGCCACAAAATATGTCAGTATTAAGTTTAGATTGTAAACGATTGTATCAAATGCTACAAAATGTATCAATACTAAGTTTACATAGCAAACGATTGTATCAAGTACTACAAAATACATCAGCGTTAAGTTTACATATTAAACGATTGTATTAAATGCTACAAAACAAGGCAGTATTATCATTAAGCATACTATCCGTTCGGATCATTTGCATTATGTTGCACAGCTGCTGTACACATCATAGTGAATAATGCACGTAATCAAATATAATTTTAGAAATATAATTATGAATAGCGGCTTTGGGGGGGGGGGGGGGGGGGGGGGGGGGGGGGGGGGGGAACGGCTTGAAGAGAATTGAGACAAGTAAAATAAATCAAAGCAATTGCCGTTATTATGGTAGCCTACTGGTACAATGAGAGGTACTAGGGGAAAATGCGTGCGTGTTATTCGACATCACAACTCTCTCTCTCTCTCTCTCTCTCTCTCTCTCTCTCTCTCTCTCTCTCTCTCTCTCTCTCTCTCTCTCTCTCACACACACACACACACACACACACACACAAACTGACGCACCGGGTCATGGATGTGTCTACAGGAATGTTCTTGTAGTTTGTTTGACGAAGGCATCTAAACACAAGTTACCTTTGAAAAGCGCACTAACTTTGAATATCACAGCACACGTGTCCACTCTTCGTCTATCTGTTCACAACACGATGACCACTCGGCAAACGGGCAAGGGGCAGAAGGTGATACTGGGCACGATATGTGTATAAAGTCCATCCTGGTCACGGTTTACCCTTTGACACCCTCCTTGGCATGCGCTACAGCAGGGGGCGGTTCTGAGGTGGACATTGCGTGTGCTCAGTCCTCCAGGGTCCACGTTGGACGCAGGCCACGCGTAGAAATTCCATCATCTTTGCCTTCCACTTTGACACGGGGCTGAAAGCACGGTGCGGACCATGGGGCGGCTGGACGCCTGCAGACACAGCAAGTCATCGGCAGTCCTCAGGGGTCCTCGACGCACGGCGGTCTCTTCAACTTCGCTTAATTCACGCTTTGACGATATCCGCACAGAAATGATGGCGCAGAGCATGGCGACTGAACTGGTGCAGACGCAGCAATCCTTCAGTCCCCAGGGACCGACTCCCCTGGACGCAGGTCAGTCCCTTCAGCTTCGCCCTACACATTTGAATACATCATGGCCGTTGCTATGTTGTAGACCAGCAGGCTCAGTTCAGTTCAAGATGGTATCTGCGCGCTCAGGTAACCAGCAGGTCAGTCCCTCAGCTTCGCCCTACACATTTGAATACATCATGGCCGTTGCTATGTTGTAGACCAGCAGGCTCAGTTCAGTTCAAGATGGTATCTGCGCGCTCAGGTAACCCGATATGCACTACCTTGTCGCTCGGAAGTTTCCTCCGCGTTGCCTTAGAAAGGGTCTGGTGCTGGTCCGGTTGACTGGGCGGCTTCGTGGAGGAGCTGTGCATTCTGTCAGTATGTAGCAGGTATACAGCACTCGGGTCAGCCCTTACAAGCTGCGTTTGTACTTCGACACACCACTGCCTTAGTGCGCCAAGTTACTGACTTACTTACGGCCTCAGTGTAGACCATGACGTCGAGCAGCTGTCTGTTGTTTGACATTTAAAGCGTAGGCTACCGCCAACTAGATCACTACTGGGGAGATGCACAAGTCATCAGATCACAAATCAAAATCTGTTTGCAACAGTTATGTCTTAATGGGCTTGGAGGATGATTGGTGATAATGAAGTCGAATGAAACACACACACACACACACACACACACACACACACACACACACACACACCACACACGCACGCACGCACGCACCCCCCCCCACACACACACACAACAAAGCATGGGAATGTAGCCGAAGTGCAGGCAGTAAATCAAGCACGCACATCTATATTTTGACTTACTTGGAGCTGAGCGACGAGAACGTTGGACATCTCTAGATTCCCAGCAAAGTGTAGTTTATTTCTGCGTCTGCGGCACACCCGGCATCACCTGTCAGTCTCTGGGCGGCTTTGTTGAGACGCTGCACAGGCCGTCGTAGTGAAGGAAGCAATCCCAGACACGGACAGGTCAGTCAGGTCTCCTTCACCGACCCCGTCATTGCTTCTGTCAAACACCCGTGTGCACTGTTCGTTCACCAGGACGACCAGCAAGAGTGGCCTTTTGGGGAAGCTTTTTCCCCTGCGCTTGTGTGGAGTGTTGTATGTGAGAATTACGCTTGTCAGAGAATTACGCTTGTCAGAGTCCTGCGTCAGCTGTCAGTCTTCCTTGTTAGTGTCCAGCCCGTTAGTCATGTTGCAGTTAATAAGAGATTACTTTTGTATAGCGCTATTCTCTGGTGTACACAAACTCACTGGATCTTAAAGTTGTCCGAGTCTTCCTTGTTAGTCATACTTCAGTTGTCCGAGTCTTCCTTGTTAGTCATACTTCAGTTGTCAGTCTTCCCTGTCAGTGTGCCCCTGCTTTTGAGTCTTGCTTCAGTTGTCAGAGTCTTCCTTGTTAGTCATACTTCAGTTGTCAGAGTCTTCCTTGTTAGTCATGCTTCAGTTGTCAGAGTCTTCCTTGTTAGCGTCCAGCTTATTAGACATGCTTCAGTTGTCAGAGTCGTCCTTGTTAGTGTCCTGCTTCAGTTGTCAGTCTTCCTTGTTAATGTCTTGCTTGTTAGTCATGCTTCAGTTGTCAGAGTCGTCCTTGTTAGTGTCCTGCTTCAGTTGTCAGTCTTCCTTGTTAATGTTTTGCTTGTTAGTCATGCTTCAGTTGTCAGAGTCGTCCTTGTTAGTGTCCTGCTTCAGTTGTCAGAGTCGTCCTTGTTAGTGTCCTGCTTCAGTTGTCAGTCTTCCTTGTTAATGTCTTGCTTGTTAGTCATGCTTCAGTTGTCAGAGTCTTCCTTATCAATGTCTTCCTGTTTTTCAGAGTCCCGTTTTAGTTGTCAGAGTCATCTTTGTCAGTTTGCTGATTTTTAGAGTTCTGC
>JABMCL010002151.1:62500-67500 GCA_018857735.1 Alviniconcha marisindica | reverse complement strand
GAAGGAGAAACAAAGGGTATAATACATAGTAACTGTACCCAGCTCAGCCAGAGAGCCCCTGTTCACATTCACTAGTCGCGTCAACACTGTGCTTGTACCATTTAGAACAACTCAAGCGGCACGTTGTTAGTATTAAGGCCCTACCAGAAAACATCGGTAGGCAGTGTATAGCTTACTGGTACGGCTAGGGGTGGGGGGTGGGGGGTGGGGGTGGGAGTGCGAGTGTGTGTGTGTGTGTGTGTGTGTGTGTGTGTGTGTGTGTGTGTGTGTGTGTGTGTGTGTGTGTGTGTGTACGTGCGTGCCTGCGTGCTTGCTTGCGTGCGTGCGTTCGTGCGTGCGTGCTTGCGTGCGTGCGTGCGTGCGTGTGTGTGTGTATGTGTGTGTGTGTGTGTGTGTGTTTGTGTGAGTGTGTGTGTGTGGTGTGTGTGTGTGTGTGTGTGTGTGTGTGTGTGTGTGTGTGTGTGTGTGTGTGTGTGTGTGTGTGTGTGTGTGTGTGTGTGTGTGTGTGTGTGTTATTTCGCGTGCGCGTATACCACGTACACCTACTAATCTCGACGACTGAGTATATTTCTATGACAGTAAACCATACTCCCAATAGACTGAGTGAATTTCTGTAACAGTAAATCTCGTTCAGCCTCTCTGTGGCAATAGCCTGTTCCCATACTACTGATAACTATAACTGAGTGGATCCTAACGTTAAACATTTTCCCCGTACCTACTGCTGATCAGCTTGGCAGGAGTGGCTTTCTATGATAGTAACGGTTATCCGTTAACCTGCTACTGCTAAAGAATCTGAAACAAGGATGACTGCTAGCGTTCTCAACAAAGATCGAAACACAAAAACTGTTAAAAAGAACACTAGCTTAATATGACAATAGGACGCATGTGAGAAATTTCGGGGTAAGCCCCACTTTCAAAGCGAGCAAACAACAGTAAACCGGCGATCAATGAAAATGTGTTTATCCGGTTGTGGTTGGGGTGTGTTGAAGGCCTGGAGTATTTGGAAGACTTGAATAACAAGACAAAACGTGTGCAACAGTCTTCAAACACTCCAGGCAGTTATAGACACTAAACCGCAACCGGAGAAAGTCCTTTTTAAACTTATCACGGATTAACTATTGTTCTGTCTCTTTGAAAGAAAGAAAAAAAGAGTGAAAAAAACCCAGTGGGCGGTGGGGTGGGGGGGGGGGGGGGGGGGGGTCTTATCCTCCAAATTCCCATATGCTTTGTGTAGCCATATTAAATTTGCGTTATTTTTAACCATTTATGATTTGGATCAACTACTGATTAACATGACAAGTGGATTTCTGTGACAGTAAACATTGTCCCCATACCCACTACTTATCGCCATGACTGAGTGGATGTCTATGACAGTAAGCATTGTTCCCATACCTGCTGTTGATCATCATGACTGAGTGGATGTGTCTGCCTGTAGGCTTATTTCCAGACCTACCGATCATCACGATGACAGGGTGGTTCTTTTGACAGTAAACTTGATCGCCTCTGTACGTACCACTGAGGATACGTCACTAGTGATTCACACATCCACCCACACACATAAAAAAAAAAAAGTCAGCAAGTGAGTCACACATACACACACACACACACACACACACACACACACACACACACACACACACACACACACACACACACACACACACACACGCACACACACACACAAATGTCAGCAAGTGAGTCACACACACACACACACACACACACACACACACACACACACACACACACACACACACACACACACACACACACACACACACACACACTCACACACGCACGCACGCACGCACGTACACACAGACAGAGAGCACGGCAAATTTTGATTTTATTCTTTTATTATGTATAATAAAGTTCTTTTGCATTTGTAAATACAAACAAAAACAACAAAGAACAAAAGAAAACAAACAATACCCCTGCCCCCAACCCCCGAAAGAACGAACATCAAGTAAATGAAAAAAGAAAAGAAAAAAGAAAATAGCCCCTCCCTCCCCAAAACTAAATAAGAACTAGCATCAGCAACACCAAGCCAACAAAACTCGTACCCCAGTTAAATACACACAATAACAAGTTAATCAAAATTCAATTCTTTTGGTTGTGCTATGTTGTTTTTGTGTGAAAAAGCAGTCTTAGTTCTATATCTCATTTCTCACCATTTAATTGTTGTTCATGCGTCGTTTTGTAGCTTGATAAAGGGGATTACTCTGAAAAATCACATGGTGTGGTTTTGTCCGACTAAATAGCTTTATTTTGAACTTTTTATGTGTTTAGATGTCCGTATGTCACCTCCTTCATCAAAATTTAATTGGATGTCCGTATGATTACATCCTTGACCAAAATTCAATTGGATGCCCGTATGTCTACATCCTTCATCAAAATTAAATTGGAATTCTGCTATATGTACCTTTGACTACATCATTCATCAAAATTCAGTTACATGTCCTTATGACCACCCCTTCCAGTTTCCAAAGAGATGACTAAAACGTACGCATGTCAAACAAATGTAAATATTAAGCCTTAAACTTCGAAGCATAAAAGCAAACTCTGTTTAAAAAATATTACACATTTCACAAGAAGAGCCTAAGAACCAACAAGATTTTTTTCTTCTATACACTGCTACCTGATCATGATCATTGAAGAATAACATATTTACATATTTACTATGTATGTTGATGGACACGGGCGTTCACAGTTATTACAGTTATTCATTTACCGTTGCTTTGCAACTAAGCTAATGGACATAATTTCTAAATGTTAAATACACGTAATATGTCACGTGTATTTAAGATTCAGAAAGTTTCAAAACGTCCAGATCGAACTCATCCATCAGTGTAATTACCATCATCACAGATGCCATCATGCACATCATCATCATCAGTACTGCCATCACCATCATATTGATTGCATATGTGAAAGAGCCAATGGGAGTGACGGAAACCTGAATTCTGGCCAGCGAGCCTGCACCAGCGATAGGGATCGGCCCATTGGGTGGTAAGGCAGACTACACAACTCTCTCCAGCACTGCTGGTAAGGCAGACTACACAACTCTCTCCAGCACTGCTGGTAAGGCAGACTACACAACTCTCCCCAGCACTGCTGGTAAGGCAGACTACAGACTACACAACTCTCCCCAGCACTGCTGGTAAGGCAGACTACACAACTCTCTCCAGCACTGCTGGTAAGGCAGACTACACAACTCTCTCCAGCACTGCTGGTAAGGCAGACTACAGACTACACAACTCTCCCCAGCACTGCTGGTAAGGCAGACTACACAACTCTCTCCAGCACTGCTGGTAAGGCAGACTACACAACTCTCTCCAGCACTGCTGGTAAGGTAGACTACACAACTCTCTCCAGCACTGCTGGTAAGGCAGACTACACAACTCTCCCCAGCACTGCTGGTAAGGTAGACTACACAACTCTCTCCAGCATTGCTGGTAAGGTAGACTACACAACTCTCTCCAGCACTGCTGGTAAGGTAGACTACACAACTCTCTCCAGCACTGCTGGTAAGGTAGACTACACAACTCTCCCCAGCACTGCTGGTAAGGCAGACTACACAACTCTCTCCAGCACTGCTGGTAAGGCAGACTACACAACTCTCTCCAGCACTGCTGGTAAGGCAGACTACACAACTCTCTCCAGCACTGCTGGTAAGGCAGACTACACAACTCTCTCCAGCACTGCTGGTAAGGTAGACTACAGACTACACAACTCTCTCCACCACTGCTGGTAAGGTAGATACACAACTCAGTCCACCACTGCTGGTAAGGTAGACTATAATGATAATAATAATAATGGACATTTCTATGGCGCATGATCCCTAGCAAGATCTAGGGCACAATGCGCCGTACAAATAGCTGCAGAAAAATGTATAAACACCTACAATGGACAAAATAAAAAGGTTTCAGGCCATACGACCGCCAACCACACAAGAATTTACATACAGCAATTTCAGTAAATAAACCAAAGTTGTCAGTAACCAAACATGACCAAACAATGATTTTAGCACACATGCATGATACAAAAATGTACAGCGGGATATTACACACACACACACACACACACACACACACACACACACACACACACACACACACACACACACACACACAGGTGGGGGGTATTAATTATATGCAGATTTGGAGAGATGAGTTTTTAGGGCTTGCTTGAAAGAAGACTACACAACTCTCTCCACCACTGCTGGTAAGGTAGACTACACAACTCTCTCCACAACTGCTGGTAAGGAAAACTACAGACTACACAACACTCTCCACCACTGCTGGTAAGGTAGACTACAGACTACACAACTCTCTCCACCACTGCTGGTAAGGTAGACTACACAACTCTCTCCACAACTGCTGGTAAGGAAAACTACAGACTACACAACTCTCTCCACCACTGCTGGTAAGGTAGACTACAGACTACACAACTCTCTCCACCACTGCAGGCCGGGGTCACCAGCGTAGTCAACGGCTGTGCAGAGCCAGGCCAGCAACTAGGCATGAGAATACTCTTTAACAACAACAGTCAACTCTAATGGTTATACAAATGTCATAGCCGCCATCTCACACGGGAAAACGTACTTCAAGAGCGAAGGCACGTATCTGTATATATACATATACAAATGAACTGTAACGGACACACACACACACACACACACACACACACACACACACACACACACACACACACACTATCAGCAACGATGATGACCTCACCGACGACACTGTTGGTTTAAACAATTTTCATTCACAACTTTATCACAGCAACATGTGACCGTTTATACTTCGACGATACTGTTGTTTAAACAAAGTTTATTTACATTCATGACGAACTGTTGGTTTAAACAAAGTTTATTTACATTCATGACGACACTGTTGGTTTAAACAGAGTTTATTTACATTCATGACGACACTGTTGGTTTAAACAGAGTTTATTTACATTCATGACGACACTGTTGGTTTAAACAGAGTTTATTT
>JABMCL010002151.1:52500-55000 GCA_018857735.1 Alviniconcha marisindica | reverse complement strand
TTCAGTCCCTTTTCCACCGAAAGCTAGCAGACGGAAGGAGTGAAAAGCAAGTCTTCAAACGGCTATGATCTATGATCTATGATCAGCTCAAACAACGGTTTGTTCAAAAAGACCTGCAGAAGATCGAATTGCAGTCGTTACCATCTACCTTCCTCTGGGGCCAGAAAGCAGATACTGAAATTGTTCTACTCTAGTTTCGTAGAACTAAAAGTCTGCAGACTTGATCTCCCTGAAGTTGGCCTGCTGTCGGACATCATTGTTGAGTCTTTTTCTACGTCAGATAGAGTCAGGGATTTCCCTGCGCTGCCCTTTTCAGTTTCTCAACTTCTCCAGTTAATCTGGTCAGATTCATATAGTTTTCTGGAAGTAAAATTTCTTTCTCTGGAACGTAGATAACTGGTTCAGAGCTTGGCAAGTGAAAATAAAACGAGAGAGAGAGAGAGAGAGAGAGAGAGAGAGAGAGAGAGAGAGAGAGAGAGAGAGAGAGAGAGAGAGAGAGAGAGAGAGAGATTACCTGTTCTAACTGCTGGTCTGCAGTCAAGACCCGCTGTAGATGAGTACTGCTCACATAGGGCAGTAAGAGAGTCTTCCACACAGCTAGACAGGGTGCAAGGTCGCTGATTAGGTGCTTGACCATTGTCTCTGATTTGTCCAGCTGCTTGATCGCCTGTCTCACCTTCTTGGCCACGTCAGAGTCAGCCTGAGCTGGAGACAGGTTCAGGTCCGCCTGATTCTTCCCCACAGCCTTCAGCTCCCCAACCAGAACTCCATAGTGACGGTGAATGACTAGGACGTCAAAGTCGCCCCTACGGTAGTTTGGGGGCAAGTTGATGGGTCGTGGGAGCTGTGCAACAGCAGCGGCGTAGGACGGCTTGTTGAGGTAGCTGCCGAAGTTGAGCTGGGACAGGATGAACATGACCTCTTTGTGTTTCTGCCCCAGTTCCTGCAGATTCTTCATTACATGACAGATACCAGAGTCGTCACGCATGTCGCTTTCTTGGACCTGAACTGGCTTCTGCGACTCCTCGGTCCACAGACTGTATTGTGTTGGTGGGTTTAAGAGCTGACTGACCGGAGGGACATTTTGGACAGGTGTGGCACTACCAGATGGCTGACTGACCGGGGGAACATTGTGGACAGGTGTGGCACTACCAGATGGCTGACTGACCGGGGGAACATTGTGGACAGGTGCGGAACTACCAGATGGCTGACTGGCCGGGGGAACATTGTGGACAGGTGCGGAACTACCAGATGGCTGACTGGCCGGGGGAACATTGTGGACAGGTGGGGTAAACGGGACAGGTAGGACAAGTGCAGACAAGTTGGTATCGGGTACCGTGTCCCTGTCGTAGGGCACCCTGTTGAAGTGTACCGGTGGAACACAGTAAGTGCGGCGGAGAGCGTCAGGGTACAGCGAAGTCACGATGCTACGCCACATGGTCTGAGTGTTACAGGGAACTTACGCAGTAGCCACCACCACACGATCTGGGTGTTACAACGAAGTTACAATGTTACATCACGTGATCTGGCGCATTTTTTTCTTCTTCATTTTTATTTTATTTTGAAGAACCTTCCAGCTAAAAATGCGATGTTACGCTCCATGACCTGGGTGTTAGAGATACGTTACAATGTTACGGCACGCGGTCCGACGTCACTGAGTCGCAGTGAATTTACGATGTTACGTACACTACATGGTCTGCATGTTACAGCACAATTATTGTCTTGTTGTTACAGGGAGATTGCCCTGTTAAGTCACATGGTCTGCATGTTACAGCACAATTAGTGTCTTGTTGTTACAGGGAGATTGCCCTGTTAAGTCACATGGTCTGCATGTTACAGCACAATTAGTGTCTTGTTGTTACAGGCAGATTGCCCTGTTAAGTTACATGGTCTGCATGTTACAGCACAATTAGTGTCTTGTTGTTACAGGGAGATTGCCCTGTTAAGTCACATGGTCTGCATGTTACAGCACAATTAGTGCCTTGTTGTTACAGGGAGATTGCCCTGTTAAGTCACATGGTTTGCATGTTACAGCACAATTAGTGCCTTGTTGTTACAGGGAGATTGCCCTGTTAAGTCACATGGTCTGAGTGTTCCAGGAGACTGAGGGCATGGCGCTGTAAACGTCATTCTGAGGTGAACTCACTGAAGCTGAGTCCCACATGTTGTGACCGCCCCATGGAAGTGCAAAGAACAACGGAAGATTGATGTCAGGTGATGGAATAGTATGATCCATCTGCTGAACGCTATCAACACACTACGTAAGGATCTGTGGACAGCGTTGTTATTGATCTGTTCACGTCACGCTCCTTTTGCGTTGTCTCCGGACAATTTACATCGTTCTGTAACAAACAATGGCTCATGGTATAATATTGTCATTCCTGTGCCAGTAGGCTGACTGATGTGTGTAATTCACAGAGAGAGAGAGAGAGAGAGAGAGAGAGAGAGAGAGAGAGAGAGAGAGAGAGAGAGAGAGAGAGAGAGAGAGAGAGAGAGAGAG
>JABMCL010002151.1:45000-50000 GCA_018857735.1 Alviniconcha marisindica | reverse complement strand
TGTTTTCATTACAACCATCTTGGCTCACTGGGCGTAAAAACAAAAAGAAGAATTATTTCTTTTGATTTCTGATTTCTCCAGCTCAGCTGATAAATATGAGCATTTTTCGTTGGATAACATGAGACTAAGACTTAAATGGAACAGAAAACAATTTGACATACCGATGAAAGGTATAGCCGTCCTCACTCGTGTCCTTTGGCATCTTCGCTATAAAAATGGTTCACGTTTGCAGCTTTGGGGTATCGTCCCTAATAAGCCTTACGGCTTCTGTGGACGTTAAGCACCATGTTTACTTTACTTACAACTTTGGGGTGAACGTTCAGGGCACATCACTCCGCGCGGTCGCTTCAAGTGTTCCTTCAGTAAGCGTTACCAGTTAAGCAGACTGCTATTCAGTGTCTTATCTGTGCGTGGCTCTGATCTCGCACGCACGGCCACAGCACAAAGACCATGACGCTGTGCTGCTACGCGGCCTGGGCTGTGGCACGTCAAAAGAGCTCTCAGTGTGGAGAGACCTATAGCTGGCTCAGCCGGCGTGTGAACGTACGACGCAGTGTGACGGCGCTGCATGGGTTTTTCCTGAGGTTTCCCAGCTCCAACAGACCGCAAGTCGTCGGCGGATTCCTTCCCCCTGACCAGACTAATGGCATGATGTTGAACGCCGGCCATGATTGGTTAGCGGGGCATAACAACACGTCGATGAAGCGAGTTCAAAAATAGGCACAGAGTCAACGGAGACGACGAGTTTCTCGAAAACCATGTCACAACTCCACGTCGCCTTTATTTTGTGTTGGTTCAGCCAAACCAGACAGCATCAATTCAAACTTGGTTCAACCAAACCAGACAGCATCAGTTCATGGTTGGTTCAACCAAACCAGACAGCATCAATTCAAACTTGGTTCAACCAAACCAGACAGCATCAGTTCATGGTTGGTTCAACTAAAAACCAGACAGCGTCAGTTCATAGTTGGTTCAACCAAACCAGACAGCATCAGTTTATAGTTGGTTCACCAAACCAGACAGCATCAGTTCATGGTTGGCAACCAAACCAGACAGCATCAGTTTATAGTTGGTTCAACCAAACCAGACAGCATCAGTTCATGGTTGGCGCAACCAAACCAGACAGCATCAGTTTATAGTTGGTTCAACCAAACCAGACAGCATCAGTTCATGGTTGGCGCAACCAAACCAGAAGCATCAGTTCATATTGGCTCAACCACCAGACAGCATCATTTATAGTTGGTTCAACCAAACCAGACAGCATCAGTTCATGGTTGGCGCAACCAAACCAGACAGCATCAGTTTATAGTTGGTTCAACCAAACCAGACAGCATCAGTTCATAGTTGGTTGCACCAAACCAGAAGCATCAGTTCATAGTTGGTTCACCAAACCAGACAGCATCAGTTTATAGTTGGTTCAACCAAACCAGACAGCATCAGTTCATGGTTGGCGCAACCAAACCAAAGAGCATCAGTTCATATTTGGCTCAACCAAACCAGACAGCATCACTTTATAGTTTCAAACCAGAGAGCATCAGTTCATGGTTGACTCAGTCAAAGCCTTAGAACATCATCTAGTTGATTACAAAGGCTGTCATAGTTTGTCAAACGGACCATGAGGTTACGCGCAGTACATGTAGTACAGGCGTAGGACAAGGTTCTTTTTTCTTTCAAAGAAAAAAAGTTTGATTTTGTTTGTTGCCTCGAGTGTGCAAAAGAGCTGCCAGCCAGTGTAAAATACTGTGTGTGTGTAATGGTGTAGTGTTGTCCGTGCCATGAGGTGTAGGCAGTCTGAGTGTGGTGTGTGTGTGTGTGTTTTGTGTTTTTTGTCGTGGTGTGTGTGTGTGTTGTGTGTGTGTGTGTGTGTGTGTGTGTGGTGTGTGTGTGTGTGTGTGTGTGTGTGTGTGTGTGTGTGTGTGTGTGTGTGTGTGTGTGTGTGTGTGTGTGTGTGTGTGTGTGTGGTGTGTGTGTGTGTGTGTGTGTGTGTGTGTGTGTGGTGTGTGTGTGTGTGTGTGTTGTGTGTGTGTGTGTGTGTGTGTGTGTGTGTGTGTGTTGTGTGTGTGTGTGTGTGTGTGTGTGTGTGTGTGTGTGTGTGTGTGTGTGTGTGTGTGTGTGTGTGTTGTGTAGGTGTGATGTGTGTGTGTGTGTGTGTGAGTGTGTGTGTGTGTGTGTGTGTGTGTGTGTGTGTGTGTGTGTGTGTGTGTGTGTGTGTGTGTTGTGTGTGTTGTGATGTGTGTGTGTGTGTATGTGTGTGTGTGTTGTGTGTAGTGTGTGTGTGTGTGTGTGTGTGTGTGTGTGTGTGTGTGTGTGTGTGTGTGTGTGTGTGTGTGTGTGTGTGTGTGTGTGTGTGTGTGTGTGTGTGTGTGTGTGTGTGTGTTGGTCATTAAAGACAAGAAAAAAAGTTTGTGGCGTGCCTCTCCGGCCGCTCCCAACAAAACGGCAAACGAACAACAACCCTTCCCTTCCAGCAAAGCTGCATACATTTGCAACCTTAGGCCTACTAATCGTCTGGTCCATGCTTGCAAGAGACAAAATCCAGTGAAATGCTCAAGCTTAGATTTTTTTCTACATTGGGGTATCTATATGGGAACTAATGGTATGAGCAGTTCATAATCATCATTGCAGTACAGAATGCGACTGAACAATACTCTGCTTCTTCATTCTGTTAGGTGGGATAACTTTTGAGAAGGCCAAAAGGCATATACCTGTTATTTTATTCTAAGACCACAACAGTTCTAATTTCATAATTTTAATCGTTAATGACCCAAACTGCCCCAAATTTTGGCCCAACCTACCCTGGGCATGGAGCAGCAAGTTGGGTCACACGGGGATGTGACTTTAAACATGACCTCTGCCAAACCTGCACGAAATACAATACAGTATTTTCTGTGTTGTTAAAATATTTACGTTAATGCTGAAGTTTCTTCCTGCCTTTATTATATGTTATTTAAGAATGAACGATTTCCTCCCCCCCCCCCCCCCCACCCCCCATTTTTAAAATTGCGACGGAAAAAACAAGATCACGATCTGGAGTAGCCGGTGCCGACGGTGTCCCCTTGCTGAAGGGAAAAACGGAAATTCCCGATGTGAAGGTCATTACTTGGCCACTTAGTGGCCACAATCGAATACGCTTATTGATTACGCCAAATACTATAAATACACTGTGAGTGGTTTGACCGCTTCCCCTCCCCCCCCACTTCCCATTGTTATACACTGCCACACACACACACACACACAACACCACACACACACACACACACACCACACACCACACACACACACCACACCCACACACACCTCACACTACACACCACACACACACACACACACACACACACACACACCCCCCCACACACACACACACACACACACACACACACACACACCACCACCACACACACACACACCACCACACACCACCACACACACACACACACACACACACACACACACACACACACCTCGCACACACACACCACCACACCACACACACACACACACCACACACACACACACACACACATCCCACCCACACACACACCAACACACACACACACACCACACACAACACACACACACACATATCGCCACACACACACACACACACACACACACACACACACACACACACACACACACACCACAACCACACACACACGCACCACACACCCTTCCCCTCACACTGCACCAACAGCTACCCACACACACACGCAGCACCCCTTCCCCCACCCCAAATACAACACACATACACACACACTACACAGAATAGGCTACAAGACCGCGTGCGCCCCCCCCCCCACAGCCCTACAAAAATCCCTTTTAATCTTCTGATCTAATTATAAGAAGGATTACTGTTATGCGCACACTCGATCGTTCTACACTGCACTGACCTTCCAAGAAGCGAAGCAGACGAAAGGTTTGCGGAGCAGTCCTGTCGGCCTGGTCAGTGACAAACGGCCTAACCAGAATGACCGCTCTTTCGCCAGCTAACGTGCCCAGCCTTTTTCTCAAGTTGAGCACAAAGCCAGCAAATCCAAAGTTTTGGGCGATTTGTCATGGTTCCCGTTAAAACTAGCTGACAGTAGCGACGTAGGTGAAGACTCGCGTTGAACGATACATATTATGAAGGGCTTTTTCTGTCCTATCGAACGCGTCGCCAGGTGCATTGAACACCTGTGCAAATATGTGTACCACGTCACAACCTGGAGTGCAGGTGCGGCAAAATCGCCAGTTCGAGCTGACGAAGAGAGGGCCCGGGCGACCGCTTCGGCAGAACTGTGCGAAAAGACGACCAGAACATCGTGTCAGTAGCCGAGATGCCAGAACTGACAATACGAACTGGCAAGAAAGTCTTTTGCTCACATTATTCCAGGCCTTTCGTCGTATGTGTCTAGTTCTTCTTAACTGATCTTTGTTTTCTTCACTAGTTCTTCTTCTACCGCTTCGTCAAACATTTATGAAGCTAGATCCACAACATAACTTAGATAAACTTGAATGCTACTTGTCAATGTACCACGACAGAACTATCGCTGTGTAAGAGCAGTATCTGATATGTGCTGTTGTAGACAACTCCAAGATTACAGCGTTCTCTCTCTGTCTCTCTCTCTGATGCCTGTAGTTTTATATTTACTCATCAGTAGCTTAGCAAGGACCAGCTGCTAGGCAGGTGTTTGACTGAACCTAAGCTACACTCCTTGTAAAATAAAGTTTTCGAGTTGGAGTCTCTCTCTCTGTGTCTCTGTCTCTGTCTCTCTGTCTCTGTCTCTCTCTCTGTCTCTGACTCTCTCCCCCCCCCCCATGATCATAAATATAAAATTACAGCCACAGGGGAACTGAAGGTACTCTGTGATGACAGCTATCTCAGAACTCTGTCAATTGATGTAAACTGTGAGCACTACTGAAATGAATAACATTTTTTTATTACATCACCATAACTTACGGACTTAGATAAACTGGCAAAAGTTTGTGGACTTGCTGTTGGTCACTGTTGGTCAGTGAGT
>JABMCL010002151.1:5000-35000 GCA_018857735.1 Alviniconcha marisindica | reverse complement strand
CTGACCTTGACTTCTGGAGAAGATGTCGCTGAAGACTTCAGTCAAATATGCTGCCTGTCTGCAGGTGAAGATTGGGTACAGACGGGTAACGTCTGGCGACTTATATAGCCGATTTGCCCGGCTTTGTGATCTCACCTGACAGCCAATCCTCCGACAAGCATGTACAACCAATCCCAACCACGGAGTTTTTATTCTCTCTTTCTTTAGCCCCCCCCCCCCCCCCTCCTCGCCCCCCCCCCTCTCTCTCTCTCTCTTTTAAATCACAAAACACAAACAGCCCTTGCTTTTTTTCCTTTTTTATTTTTGAAGCAGACTGACGTAACGTCTCAGCTGAACGCACAACCCTGTTCTCTGCTGCAGCGAAGAAATGGTACGACCCTTGCTTGCTGGGCGTAAGTGGCGCACGCACCACGGACCACATAAAATTCTGCACACTGCACACACACTCAGGGTTCCAGGCGAGATCAAGAGGAGGGAGGTGGAGCTGGACCCTCAAGTTAGCCCAGACGAGATCATGAGCAGGGAGGTGGAACTGGGCTGCGAAAATTGGACTTCTTTTCGCTTCGGGTTGTTCCTCAACGGCAGTGCGACGGACATTGTCATTGTGACTCTGCCCAGCACGACAGTCGGAAACAGCAGCTGCGCAGTGCACTAGTCGCTGGGCAATGGCGAGGGGACACCGCCTTAACACTTCCATTGTTCTGGCGGCGGTCCACGGTATCTCCGGCCTTTTTCGGGCGGTATCCGCAGTGGAGCCTTCACTCTCGTCCCCTTCCCCCCTGTCCCCGTTCCTAATAAGCAACCTCGCTTGCTGTGGACGTAAAGCAACATGGTCACGTAAAGCAACATGGTCACGTAAAGCAACATGGTCACGTAAAGCAACATGGTCACGTAAAGCAATATGGTCACGTAAAGCAACATGGTCACGTAAAGCAACATGGTCACGCACACGGTTCCTGGCGGTTGGACGAGTCCGCTTTGAAAGGACGGAGCATGGGTTAGAGCGAGCTGACCCGGAAGTAAACCCAATTGTAAGGATAGGTACCCAGTTCTGCTGTGTCTTTTGGTCAAAGAGAAAACGACCTTTGACCTTCATGCTGCAATATAATGTAAAGGTTGCTCTAAAACTGTGCATGTCAGAACTGCAGTGAAGTGACATGTTGCATGGTTGTATGGTGTATACAGAACGCGCCGAGACGGCAGCAGTTTCATGTGGCACCATGCAGCCATGTCAGCGCTGTGAGTACACCACTTAGGTGGATATTCAAAAAAGGCGCTGTAAAAATCTAGTCACTCGTGTAGAATCACATGCAAGCGCAATGAGAATGCTCGGGAGAGGAGAATAGCGCTATATAAAAGCGATCAATAATAACATGTATTTTTAATTTGAATATTCATACTATTAAAAAAACAGACATTCATGCGAAAGCAGCCTATCAATTAAACTGACCTGATGCAATAAATGTATTGACGCCGAAAAATAGCTGTATAGATACGATATAATAGATAAATTGTATATGTATTGATACGGCGTAACAGGTGTATTGACACGAATTAATAAATGTACTGGCACGACTCAAGAGATGTATGGACGCGATACAATAGCTGTATTTAAACAACGCAATAGATGTACGATACGACGAAATAGGTGTGTTTACACGACACAACAGACAAACTGACACAACGCAATAGGTAATGTAGAACGACGCAAAAAATGTAGTGACACGATGCAATAATTGCCTTAATTCGACGCAACAGATGTGTTTACCCGACGCAATAGTTGTGTTTACCCGACGCAATAGTTGTGTTTACCCGACGCAGTCGATGTTTCTAATCGATGCAGCAGGTGTCCTTACACAACGCAGCAGACGCATAGACCTATATGGGTGGTTCGGTGAAGCTGGTTTGTACGAGTGAATGCCCTTTGTAATCTTTCGCGCAAGAAGTCGCGAGAGGTCGCAGTGTACTTCCGGGCCGATTTCTGAGTAGGCGTTGCTTCACGCTGTGTATAACAATGGAAGTTGAACCTAGGATTACGAAGCAGTACTAACGCCACCAATGTTGCAGTTGCAAAAATTACCGGGGAAAGGGGGTGGAGGGTGGAAAGAAAGTGTCTGTGCGTCGTTTTTTGGCTGACCAGAAGATCACGAGTTCGTGGAAAAAATGCGTTTTGGGGCATCCTATAGCACGAACAACAAGTTATTGCTTGTTGCCAGACACATTTTGACTGCGGGACTCAAAAAATGCCTTTAAAGTTGCTAGGGTAAAATTCGCAAATTCACTGTCACCGCCTTCTATTGTGAAGAAAGTACGCACCGGAACTAAAAGCAGCCAAGGGACTTAAGTGATGCCGGGCAAAAGTCAAGGGAGTTAACAACCCCAAATGAACCGCCCAATAAGCCCACGGGTGGGACACCCAGCATATTTAGGTCAAGTTCAGTTTAGAAAAACAACAACCGAGTATGTGAACTGTGAGTGAGCCGGTTTGGCCTAGCGGTATGGCGTTAGGCTGGTAAGCGGAAGGACCTCGGTTCGATACCGCTTCGGCTCTCCTTTCTCTTCAAAAAGGTTGTGGTTTGTGTGACACTGTCGTGAGACTTTGTCCATCACTTCCTACTGAAACATTAAAATGGCTCTCATCGCTGCCCACCTTAATGCAGAAGTCATTCTGGTGGTGACAGTGTAGCGATAGGTATATAATCTCCCTCTCCCCCCACCTCCATACTCCCTTCCCCCCCTTCTCCCCGTCCCTAATAAGCCGTACGGTTTCTGTGGACGTTAAGCACCATGTTTACTATGTGAACTGTGTCAAGTCATCCTTCTACACCAAGTTTCGCCAGTTTTTCTCCGCCGGAAGTGTGTTCTGGACGCTGAGAGTTAAACATCAATGTTTCAGTCATACATGCCACCACGCGCCTTCCCTCGCCTAGATGCCTATCTGTATGCGGGTGAACACAGTAATATGTAAAAGGCTTTGTTGTCTAGAGTTGACAATGTATCTGTTGACTGACCTGAAACAAAGGCGTTTTTTTAGATGCTTTATTGGGGTTTTTAAAACATTTTTGAAAGGTGTCTCCGTGAAGATGTTTTGCTTTTCTGAAGGAGAAAATATACTTCACGAACAGTGAATAGATAAAAGTGTGAACTGTTGTACATCATCTATTTTTGTATGTGAGCTAGTTGACTTGACGTGAGTGTTGTTTGAGAACTGATGGGTTAAAAACAAAAAAACAAAAAAACAAAACTGCACGTTTTCTGTTCCTTGTGGGAAAGCTGACCGCGATCTTGCCCGGTGAACAGGAAGCGACGTTTCTGACAAACTACTACTTGCTTGGACCGCTTCCTTATTCAACCCTATTCATTGCTCTCACGTCAACGCTTCAACGTCACCTCTGAAATATGAGTCTGAAGGTGTACACTGAAATCTCTAGCCCAGAGGCACTTAACGTCGATGTGTTTCTACACCATTGTTCACGCTTAGTTTTGAACCCAAGGTTTTGCACTTTGAATCGATGGCAGAGTCGTCTGTCCGCGCCGATACATGCACGTTTGCACATGTAACAGCAAGGCTGACTTGAGTCAATCCAATTGGACCACCGTAAATCTTTGTAGACCACCGCTGCTGTGGCTGGCTGGGGAAAGGCGGCAGCTGGTCCACACGCAGACAATGTGTGTGTGTGGTTGTGTGTGTGTGTGTGTGTGTGTGTGTGTGTGTGTGTGTGTGTGTGTGTGTGTGTGTGTGTGTGTGTGTGTGTGAGGGCGGGGGGGGGGGGGGGGTTGCAAAAAACAACTCCAGTTACGCCACCCCACCAACACACACCACCCCACCAACACACACCACTTCACCAACACACACACCCAACCAACACACCAAAAGCATTGCAAAAACACTCGGAGGCGGATGAGCGATGATCAATACGAAGGTGGAAAGACTTTCAATCTTTCTTCTTCTTTTTCTCTTTCATTTATTTTTCTCTTTGCAGTTGTCCTCTGTCTCGCCCTGATATAATCCTACTCGTTGACTGGGCGTAAAATTCCAAGTTGTTTGCTTACCTGTCCACTGCCCCGCAATGATATAACCGTACTGACTGACTGGGCGTAAAACACCAAGTTACTTACTTACCCGTCCACTGCCTTGCCCCGATATAACCGTATCGGTTGACTGGGCGTAAAACACCAAGTTACTTACTTACCCGTCCACGGCCTTGCCCCGATATAACCGTACCGGTTGATTGGGCGTAAAACACCTAGTTACTTACTTGCCCATGACCTGCATACCGCTAAGCTGCCTGTGATCCAGCTTGGGACGTATTTTGCATCACTCTTAGACAACGGCCTCCACTGTTCCGTCTTGTGAGCCGGCAATACAGTGCCATAAATTATATCTACAGAGGGAAAGTACAATAGCTGTAGTGAACACCATCAGCACTAAATCTGCATTATTTTGTGTGGAAGCTTTACTCCGTCATACATATATTTTCATTCACGCAACCGCCACCGTCATCATCACAACCACCACCACTGCAGCCACCATCACCTCTGTCTCTGTCTGTGCTCCATGTATAAACTTTCGTATATGCAATTTTACTCACTCATTTATGCTTAAGCTTATGGAAGATTTTTTTCTGGTCCAAACGCATAAAAAGTTATGAAGAATGCTATTTATTAGGACAAAACACAACATGCGAATTTGGTAATTTTCTTTTTGAGACTACTAAATGATACTTAAACAGCAGTTAATTTTTTTCCTGGTCCCAACACATAATAATATATAAAAAATGCTATTTATTAGGACTAAAAAACAACATGCAAATTTTTGTAGTAATTTTCTTTTTGAAACCACAAAACGATAATTAACCAACAGTTAAACTGTGAAAATGAGATGTAGAACTCAGATACTTATCTGCTTTTTTTGCTGTTGTTGTTGTTTTGTTTTGTTTTAATTTTGTTGTTGTTTTTTGTTTAGAGCTATGCTGTTTTCGTGTCCAACGCTTAGAGGAATGTGCTGTCACATGATGTCTTGGCTGATGAAGCTCATCGTCTGAGCGATGAACCCAAGGTCCAGACTGAAAGGCTGGACTAGCAGATAACGTAGCTTCTTTCTTCCCACAGCCATCAGACTGTACAGCGATGGTCTTGGTGAGTGAAACAACGTAGTGTTGCTTCCTTTAGGAACTTCTAGGTTTTACTACTGCCGCTGCTCTGTGTGTGTGTGTGTGTGTGTGTGTGTGTGTGTGTGTGTGTGTGTGTGTGTGTGTGTGTGTGTGTGTGTGTGTGTGTGTGTGTGTGTGTGTGTGTGTGATTGTATATGTGTGTGCGTGCGTGCGTGCGTGCATGCGTGCGTGCGTGCGTGCGTGCAAGCTTGCGTGCGTGCGTGCATGCAAGCGTGCGTGCGTGTGTGTGTGTGTGTGTGTGTGTGTGTGTGTGATGTGTGTGTGTGTGTATGTGTGTGCGTGCGTGCGTGCTTGCGTGCGTGCGTATGTTTGTGTGCGCTCGCACACGCGTGTATATTTGTGTGTGTGTGGGGGTGGGGGGGGGGGAGGACGGAGGAGGTTATAAACATGCATTGCAATATTAGGATATTTTAACCATAGGTGTTGGGCTAACAGCTATTGTGCTTTAGTCTATTTTTCTAGATCTTTAATGTGCTTTATAGTACAACGTGTGGTCCATACACGGCGTGATGCGCTTTTGGACGCATACGAGTGTGTGTGGTGGTGGTGGTTGTGGGGTTGGGGGAGGGGCGGGGGGGGGGGGGGATAAATATTATGCAACTATGCATACGTAAGAGTGTCTTGAAAATGTGTGGTTTACTGTATATATGTATTTAATGAGACTTTTAATGTGCCTTTATCTGACAGTAATTTTATGCCGGATCCCTTGAAGTGATTGCTCCTTGTCAGTATATCAAGTAGGTGTGTGTGTGTGTGTGTGTGTGTGTGTGTGTGTGTGTGTGTGTGTGTGTGTGTGTGTGTGTGTGTGTGTGTGTGTGTGTGTGTGTGTGTGTGTGTGTGTGTGTGTGTGTGTGTGTGTGTGTGTGTGTGTGTGTGTGTGTGTGTGTGTGTGCGTTAACTGAGTTTAAATGTTACATCATATGCAGACTGAACCTAAACTGCGATCCTTGTAAAAGAAAGTTTTTGAGTTGGAGTTCTCTATCTTTGTCTATCTGTCTGCTTTTCTGTATGTGTGCTTGCATTCTCTCTCTCTCTCTCTCTCTCTCTCTCTCTCTCTCTCTCTCTCTCTCTCTCTCTCTCTCTCTCTCTGTGGAATTGTATGGGTCTCCGTGAATTCAAACAGCGACTTGTAACTTGCTGATCGGAAAGATGGCACGATAAAATATCTACTAGCAAACGATTTGAACATTACAGGGATTTCAAGCAGACTTTGGAACATGGAAGATATCTGTCCTGGCTTAGACCCAAACTTTTTCGAAACGTAATTGTACGATTCAGACTGAATTATTAGCCTTTGTTACAGCAAATGCAGATATAGCACAGATGCTCAGCTGCGTGTGTACCCTCTGTTCATTTTCGTGTGCCTAGCATTGATTGAAGGAAGCAATGTTGATATTTACCCCCAAGTGGGTGTTGTAAGGGATCCAGCCTTCCATAATGCTACCGAAATGTTACTTCCGGAAAACTGTATGCTTCTAGCCAAATTTGTTATACAAGCTGACACAATAGAAAAGGCTGCAAACGAAAACTCCGAATTTATCTGATGTATAGAAACAGATTCTAACATTCCAGCGACCTTATTTTAAACCAAATGCTAGAAAATTTGGATCAGGCTTGTTAATCTCATTGATTTTGGCAAACTGTTCATAGTGATTATTGTATTTCATGTGTTTAATTGAAAGGATTTGTAAGCGGAGAGAACTTGTTAAGCAATTTCTGCGTGAAAGCGTGCATACGTGCGTGGCTGCGGGGGGGGGGGGGGGGGAGTACGCGTATCCGATTGAGTCTGTGTGCGTGTGCGAGTTCGTACACATGTGCATGTGCTTGCGTGTGTTTGCGTCTGTGTGTATGTGAATGTGGTCGAAATATATTAAGTGCATCAGCTGGATTTTGATTTTACACCTCTGGTATGGACTTTGAAATAGTAAAGAATTAAAATCCGCCCCCCCCCCCTCTCTCTTGGACTTTGAAACAATAAATAATTAAAATTCCCCCCCCCCCCTCTCTCTCTTCGTTCTACTTTGTATCTTTTACACAAGCAGCCCCCCCCCCCCCCCCCCCCACCCAGCTCCTCCTCCCTGTCCCCTTTCCCCGGGTTTTATTTTGGGGTAGGGGTGGGAGTTCGGGAAGGTGGGGGGTAGCATTTTGATAATTATCATCTGTCATTAGCATAAATCTGTGTTGTCAGAATCTGTTCGGCAGTTCCGGCTTGCTACAGGTACATTGCAGCAGAACTGCAATCCATAATACCTGTATGCCTGCGTTCAGCTCATTAATCACCTTGTTCTTCCTCGTTGGGAGACGGCCGTGAAGAGCTGTACGTCTTTAAGGCATCGTGGACGATTTGTTCACGACGGAAGTATGACGACACTTCCGAGTTGAGTGATAGGATGCTAGTCCAGAAATACTTATTTCGTATTATTCTACAAAAATAATAGTTCAGTTCAGTTGAAGATGGTTTCTATGTGCTCGAAAAAGACCATATGCGCTCCACCCTGTCTCTTAGAATGTTCCGCAACGTCGCTTTGCAATCGGTTACAATATTCGTCTGACTGACGATGGCCCTCTCTCGTCCTTTTAAGGAAGATCATCTGCCGCTTCCTCCATGTACATCGCTCCTCCAGGCGAGAGAAAGGTGGTGCAATGTGACTGGCTTGTAAAGCTCTCAAAATCATGTCTTATTCCATGTGCAGCCTATGCATATTTCTTTTTTTTACATATATTTTTAAAATATATATTTGACACGTGGCCATAAAGATATTGATTGATTAATTGATTTGTCCCTTGCTAAAACTTGAACAGCTTCAAGATGGACAGTAAGTGTCCATCACGCGGACAGTAAGTGTTCATCACTAGGAGACAGTAAATGTCCGTCACTAGGCGACAGTAAAGTGTCCATCATTCGGACAGTAAGTGTCCATCACTCGGACAGTAAGTGCATGTTCATCACAGGGGACAGTGAGTGTCCATCACTAGGGGCCAGTAAATGTTCGCCACTAGGCCACAGTAAGTGTCCATCACTCGGAAAGTAAGTGTCCATCATTCGGACAGTAAGTGTCCATCACACGGACAGTAGGTATCCGTCACTAGGGGACAGTAAGTGTCCGTCATTAGGGGATAGTAAGTGTCCATTACAGGGGACAGTAAGTGTCCATCACAGGGGACAGTAAGTGTCCATCAAAGGGGACAGTAAGTGTCCATCACAGGGGACAGTAAATGTCCATCACACGGACAGTAAGTGAACATCACTTGCGGATAATTAGTGACCATGTGTGTGTGTGTGTGTGTGTGTGTGTGTGTGTGTGTGTGTATGTGTGTGTGTGCGCGCGCGCGCGTCTGTGAGAGTGTGAGCGCTCGCGTATGTGTATATGTGTGTAAGCGTGTGTGTGTGTGTGTGTGCGCGCGCGCGCAAGCCTCTGTGTGTGTGTGTGTGTGTGAGAGAGAGAGAGAGAGAGAGAGAGAGAGAGAGAGAGAGAGAGAGAGAGAGAGAGAGAGAGAGAGAGAGAGAGAGAGAGAGAGAGAGAGAGAGACAGACAGACAGACAGACAGACAGACAGAGAGACAGACAGACAGACAGACAGACAGACAGACAGACTTCTGACATCAAAGTTCAGATGGTTTATTTCACTTTGGCCATAGGTCCTGATACAACCCCAAAAACAGATGATCACACAAACTAAATTATACACACAGAGAAATACGACATACAAACAGCAACACAACCCAAACAAAACAACAACGGCAAAAGCAGACAAAACAGTTACACCGAGAAAATGAGACATCATAATGGTAGATGTGACATATTAATATGCTTCGTCCAATGAAGTGGAGTCATTTCTAGTCATAATATCAGGCCAAGGCGCTTACACAGCTATATTTAGTTTTCATCTGTTAATAACATGGAAAATATACTTTGATAGGTATCAACAACATTTAGCGTGTTTCCATCTTAATATGTGCTTACGTACTTTGACAGCTGTCGACAACATTGAGCGATTTTCCATCTTAATATGTGTTGTAACGAATTTTTGTTATATACTTTGATAGCTATGTATCGACAACATTGAGCGTTTTTCCATCTTTATTAGTGCTGTAACGACGTTTTGCTCTTTTGTTCAGAACTGTTAGATCTGTGTACAGCGGACAACCCGAAAGGAAATAATCTTCATTTTCAACGTGGTTTTGGCAAAACACACAGATTTTGTTTGGGGGGCAGTCACTGTATCTGCACAGGTTATTTATTAGTAGTACACAAAGTCTGAGTTTCGTCAATGCTACCCTAAAACAATATATAAATAGCTTATAAATAAATTTCTGACTGAAACAACTTTGAAAGATCAACACGTTCCATATATCTCTTTGTCTCTGATGTCAGCAGTCCACTCTTGTGTTGTAGCCACACAAAGTAAAATCCAGTTTTACACAGTGGAGAGAGAGGGAGGGAGAGAGAGAGAGAGAGAGAGAGAGAGAGAGAGAGAGAGAGAGAGAGAGAGAGAGAGAGAGAGAGAGAGAGAGAGAGAGAGAGAGAGAGAGAGAGCACACACACACACACACACACACACACACACACACACACACACACTGTCATTAATAGTCGTTCGTAGTGCATCATCTGTCTGGTTTCTCCTTGAAAAGGGGGTTTAGCATAGAAATTTAAACGTGTTGTGTTGTCTAATTAAAGTCAACGTTCTTTTTAACCTTTGTGTGTTTTGACTCAAATTCAAAACGCTAGCAGTAATTATGTTTCAGATTTTTAATTGTGTAGATTTTTTTGATTTAAAAAATAATAATGCGTTTGATAGTACAGTGAATAAAGCATCTGAACTAAATTGCAGCTGTGTTTAGTGTGATGGACAACACGTTGGTTGATGTGCCGCCTGAGGTTGGTACGGCAGGACTTGGCGTCACGTTGACCACACACTACTGGGGCGAACCATTACTGTGTTGACTGCAGGTAACACTGTGAGCTGATCCAGGTCGACGTCGTGGTCATCAGAGCAGGTGGTGAGCGACAGATCAGTCTCGTTTGCTGAGACAATACTTGACCACGTCTGAAACAGGTAACACAGTGAAGTCACACATCATCACACAGATGGTGAGCGACAGATCGGTCTCATTTGCTGAGACAATACTTGATCACGTCTGAAACAGTTAACACAGTGAAGTCACAGATCATGGCACAGATGGTGACAGAGATATCAGTCTGTTTTGCTCAGACGATAGGCGACCTGAGCACCCCTGAAACAGTTTAACACAATGAAGCCACAAACTGCCTGTGGAGTAGCAAGTGGGTGGGCAGCCCAAATCACTTACAACTCCACAGGAAACTCCAAACAACTTCAAGCGAGAAGCATAGTAGACCATCAGGTCTGATGGAGGTAGCCTACAGGTCTTATGAGGCCAGGTCTGATGGAGGTAGCCTACAGGTCTTATGAACATGGGGCCATGTCTGATGGAGGTAGCCTACAGGTCTTTTGAACATAGGGCCAGGTCTGATGGAGGTAGCCTACAGGTCTTATGAACATGGGGCCAGGTCTGATGGAGGTAGCCTACAGGTCTTATGGACATGGGGCCAGGACAGAGGCTGCTTCTCCCACTGATCTAAGGGCCAACCAGTGAGTGCTGGCGCCCACGTGTTTGCAATATTTACTGGGCGGTTTTCCCTCTGGTTCGTAACGACCAGCGTGGCTCCTTCGGTGACCGAAACTAACTGATTCTGAACTGTGGGGTAGAACTGGCGGTCGAAAGAGAGGTGTGTCAAGTCTTCGAATACTGATTGGTCAATCGCCATCTGTCACTCAGAACTCGGCTACACGTGCAATTGTCTGCATCATTGCAGCAGCGTGTTGTCAGTAAATAAGCGAGGTAGCAAGCAAGTGTGCATACAGCAAGTGAGAAGCATTTGGGTAGATACACAACTATGTAGGTAGATTCGTAGGTATGGATGCACTTAGTAAGTAACTAGGTGAATAAATGTATCAGCATGTGAGTGCGTGCAGGAATGAAGTGAGCGCATGAAAGACGTCAATGAGTTACTTAACGAGTACACGAGTAAGTTAGTAAGCGATTGAGCGAGTGGGTGATTACGGTGGGTGAGAGAATAGCTCAATGAAGAAGTCAGTAATTCAGTGAATAAGCACATAAGTGAGCGAGTGGGTAATCACGTGCGTGCTTGAGTGAATAAGCATGCGGTGGAATAAATTTGAGTGAGTGTGTGCTCAACAAAGGAAGTAAAAGTGCCTACTCACCCCTTGGACCCAAAGCCTTCGTTTCCCCTGCCCATTTCGTCGTCACCATCATCTGTCAACACACGTAGATTCCTCAGTGCAAAACCAAACTGCATGTCCTTAGGTGCACGAGTTTCTAAAACGATCTTTAGAAAAGGACACAGCCCAGCGCACCGGAACTGCGACTGTAGAAGGCAACGTGTGTTTGTCCCCATAGATAGCAGACAGGCCTCACATTCTGTGTACCCCACAGACTTACCTGGTGGCGCCAAAGAAATATTTGGAACGATACACGCACGATTATACTTTCTGGTATCAATGTAGCGATGCCACTTCCTCCGGATCAGCGTAACAGGCCTTACAGAGCGGCATGAATGAAAAGCCTACTGTTCAAATGATCCTTCCCTCTTTTTGAAAACGAGAATTTGATATCCATGCAATCACTTATTATTACTAGAAGAAGAAGAAGAAGTGGGGTTAAAAGGGGGGTACCCAAAAAACACACAAAACCCACAAAAAACACACCCCAAACGCACGCACGAAACGCAACGCACGCCCACGCACGCACGCAAAACCCCCCACACACCCCACCCACACACAACACACCACACACAAAAATCAGGAAAGAAGACGAAGAAAACGAAAGAAGATGAGAGAAGTTATTTAACCACTTCAGAAAATTATGCTTTAATGTCCTGAAAAGAAGGACAACACGGAAAATAATGAAAAAACAAAACCTTTAAATATTAAAGGCCCCTCCCCCCCCCCCCCCCCCAAAAAAAAAAAAAAGAAAAAAAAAAGGTACCCCAAGCAACAAGGGGTTGATTCCATAGGGGAAAAGAAAATTAAGCAAAGCAATCTCGAAACCCCTTCGTCTCCCTGTAAAATAAAAACCCTTCAACAAGGCTTTTTGCAAAAAAACCGGTGATCGGGCTTCCCCTCCCCTCCATCGCCGTCGCCGTCCCCCCCTGGAAGTGGCCCTGACCATCTCCAGGGACAGGCCGGCTTTAAAGGCGGGGTTCTCCACAGTTTCTGGGCAAAGCTGTCCCTCGTTTCCCTAAAAGTCGCCCATCCCTGACGTTCCCCCGGCCCTTCCCTTTTTTAAAAACCGGGAAAAAAAATACGGGCCACGGCTGCAGCGGCCCTCTGACCCACCTCACCCCCCGCCCTTGCCCCCCTGTTCAGGATAAAACATGGGATTGGCCTTGAAGTTGGGGGGGATGAACCAGCTGGGCCCCGGGGCCCTTGGGCGGTTTGGGGGCCGACAAGCAGGAGGGTAGTTAGGTTGTTTTCCCTTCTTCTTAAAAAAAAAAACCCCCCAAAAAAAAAAAAAATTTTTTTTTTTTTTGGGGGGGGGGGGGGGGGGGGGTTTTTTCCTTTTTTTGGTTTTTTTTTTTGTTTTAAAAACTGAAAAAAAGGAAAAGTTGTGGTTAAAGGGCAATAGTAAATGTCTACCCCCTCCCCCTCCAATGCCGTTTATCTCTCTGGTACCCCACCCACACACACACACACCACCCCACCCCAACACACCCCAATCCCACCACCACACACACAACACCACCCACACAACCCCCACAACACCCCAACACACACACACACCCCCACAAAACACCCACCCCCACAAAAACAAAAACCACACACACAAAAAGACGCCCACCTTTCGCCCCGCCGAACGAGAAAAGAAAAGAGAAGAGAGAGAGAGAGAGAAGAAAAGAGGGGGAGAAGGAGAAGAGAAAAGAAGAGAGAGCGAGAGAGAGGGAAGAGAAAAGACCCGGAGCTATACAAATTTTTAACCCGGGATAGAAACATTAGATTCCCTGTCAAAACAGCCAGCTTTTGCTAAAAACAAATAAGCACGACTATAAATGGGAAACACATACCCTAAACCCAAATTTTATTTGACTATTCCAGTTACCACAGTTCCTACAGAAGCATCGAAAATTTCGTTTCATTCATGGACATACATGTATATACAGAGAGGAAAAAACACTGGGAAAAGGGAACTGTGAATGTAAAATAATTCTAAACTGTTACCCACACACACACAACCCCACAAAACATACACACACCAACCCCAAAACACACACACCCCCACCAACCCCCATACAACACACACACAACACCCTACACACACACACACCACACCCACACCAACGGAAAGGGGGGGCGGAGAGAAAAAATTAATTTAAATTTTGATTCCGCCCCAAAACTCTTCCCCACCAAACCGCCCTCCGGGCTGGGAGATGTGGCTTTCAGACAGCAGAGCACAACAAAAAACCCACACGCCTCTGTAAGGAACAAAACCGCATGTAGTCCCCATACTAATCAAGCGAAAACCCACACGCAAACTGTAAGGCATAAACTGGGGATGTAGAAAGGGAAAGGGTAAACAAAACCCAAAACCCCCCATGCAAACTGTAAAGGGCATTAAGTGCATGTAACAGGAAAGGCTAAACAAAAAAAAAACCCACATGCATCTACAAGGATACGACGCATGCATACAGCTAAGGCTAAAGGGAAAAAAACCCCCCTAGCATTTGCGATGAATGAAGTATTTAAACAATAAAAACTAGCAAGCATCTCTCCTCCATCGGTATTTCTGAAACAATGACATCTGTATTTTTTAAACAGACATCAAACCAGTTCAGCGCCATCAAAATGCAGCTACGCGAATCATCATCAACATCTCTGAAATACCGTCACTGTACACTTTTGCTGAAATAACTCCCCTGGCTACCTATTGAACAACGAATTAGACGTAAAAGCGCTTGTCTTTGCACAAAATCGTCACTGGTTCTGCCCCTGGACATATGTCTGAACCTGTTCAGCTCTGTATTCCATGAAGATCTATTCGTTCTCTCTCAGACATTCGAATCGTTTGCATATCAACATTGAAAGCAAAGCAGCATGAGCTTTCTCTTACTCCGCCGCTAAGACCCACAATAAATATTCCCTTCCCCTCTCTGTCAGACACAACCCATCAGTTTTGACCACTGAACTAGTTATGACTGGCTATCACGGGTGTGTGTGTGTGTGTGTGTGTGTGTGCTTGCCTGGCTGTGTGTTACATTGTTCATTGTAGAGCGTTTTGTGCTTCCTAACAGTAGGCGCTTTTATCATTACCTGCAATAACAGAAGTGCACATGTACACGATACTCAAACGTCAACGTAATGGGCATGTATATATATATAGTTCTGACACATCCTTTGTATTAATAACCTAATATAGGCCTTTTCCAGGTATTCGGTGACCCGTGCTCTGTGTTTAGCACTGAGGGAGGTAAACTCAGATTTGTTCCTGGCGGGAACTAATGCACCCAGCAGGCTTTTCTGGCCCCTCCCAGATTTATTCTGTTTAGGTCTTCTCCCATTAAGTATGTTGCCTCAAAAACCAGGTACTCGTGTTTTCCTTCTTCTTTTACTTTTGATCTTCAGTTATCGCATGGGAATGGAAAAATAGACATTGAATCTGTCAGCCGTGATAATTATATCCCAAGTAGAGGAATACGAGGCAATGCGCAGGTTGAAACACGGCAAAGCAGCAAGACCAGACTGGCTCATACCTTCACAATTGGCTTGAGGCTGTCATACAACCTCTACATAAGAAAGCAACCTGAACAAACCTAATAAATATAGATGCAGATACTTGTTGGACATCCTTGGTAAACTATGCACTTACATTATCAGCAAGAGAGTAACCGATTGGGTTGACGAGAATAGCATAATAAATGAGAGTCAAGCCGGTTTCCGTGAAAGATACAGCAGAGTGCAGCACATTTTTACTGTAGTGGTTTTAACACAGAAACAATTGTGCAACCACAGATGTATGTGACATTTGTGGACTTTAAAAAAGCGTTTGACTCTGTGGTCCGTACCACAGTCTGGAACATTTTGCGAAAACGCGGTGTGAAGAGAAAATGTATGAAGGCAATAGTTTGTACAAAAGCTGTAAAAGCCAGAGCTGCGTCAGGCGGTGATCTCACTGGTTCCTTCATGTGCCCCCGAGGCCTGAAGCAAGGGGATTTAGGCAGCCCATTGGTTTACCTGTTCATTAATGAATCAGCCAATGAAATCACGGAACGAGGCAGTCACGTCATTCAGTTCAGACCTTGTAAACATTTCATTCTTATGTTCGCAGATAATGTGATCTTGGCCTTGCAAAACCAGTTGAAAATTCTGTGGGAAACAGGAGAGTCTTGGTCTTGCTGTAAACCTAGACAATTCAAATATCATTGACTTTAGGAACTGGGGCCATAACGCATCATTTGAATCATAGGTATACGATGAAAACGTAAAGACAGTTTTCAGTATGTTAGCTAAAACTATTTTGGTATTTACTTACCCACTCGTCTAGCATCTTCTCGTGCGATGAACGCCATGGCACAGCGTGCATAAAAAAGCGATGATGGTCTCTTTAAACTGCTATGACTCAGTATGAGATCTCCATCAATTTTCTTAAGCTATTCGACACCCATATTCTTCCAAAGCTGAACTATGGTGCCAACATGTGGGGACTTGAGACCGCACGCACACCGACTAAAATAATCCATCGCTTTGCAAAAAAAAAAAAAAGTTCTGAAGAACGGCGTATTAAAAGTCCACAGGTAATGATCTACGAGAGAGACAGGTATACACCGATTTTGCTGAGTACGGAACTGAGTCATTGTAATATATTAAAGTATATATATATATATATAATATATATATATATATATATATATATATATATATATATATATATATATATATATATAAAGCATACAAAAAAGAAGACCCGCATTTTTAAGATATTCCCACATCAGCAGTAGTACAAACCATACAAGGTGCTGCTATAAGCCGGAGGACATGGGCATCTTCTGCTTGCTGAGTATTGGATAGATACGGTTTTTATACCATTTGGGAAAATCAAGGAGTGGTGGGAGGGGGTGGGGGTGGGGATAATGTTTCTTTTATATTTGTCTTGGACATAGTTTTTAACATCCAGTCAGACATGACAGTAGCATCAGGCTGAAACAGTTCATGAGAACACGATAAACGCTCAGAAATATATGTGCATGTTAAAAGTGGCCCATGCTTAAATATTCAGGTGAAAGGACCTTTAAGAGCCAGCTGAGCAAAATATTGTTGAAGGTCCGTGGGGACAGAAAGAGACACCAAGAATAAAATACAATGACCCGGCTAGCTCAGCTGACTTGATTTTATTTCGCTTAAAGTTCTCAGATGGTAAAGTGAGTGCGCTTGTTTGCTTGGACGTGTGTGTGTGTGTGTGTGTGTGTGTGTGTGTGTGTGTGTGTGTGTGTGTGTGTGTGTGCTTGAGTTTTTGTTGTTTGTTTTTGCTAAAAATAAATAAAAAATGAGTGTGTGTGTGTGTGTTGTGTTGTGTGTGTGTGTGTGTGTGTGTGTGTGTGTGTGTGGTGTGGGGTGTGTGATTTTTGTTGTTTATTTTTGCTAAAAAAAAAAAAAAATTGTGTGTGTGTGTGTGTGTGTGTGTGTGTGTGTGTGTGTGTGTGTGTGTGTGTGTGTGTGTGGTGTGTGTGTGTGTGTGTGCATGCTCACCTTGACTTCTGGAGAAGATGTCGCTGAAGACTTCAGTCAAATATGCTGCCTGTCTGCAGGTGAAGACTGGATACGACGGGTAACGTCTGGCGACTTATATAGCCGATTTGCCCGGCTATATGATCTCACCTGACAGCCAGTCCTCCGGCAAGCAGTCGCAACTAATGAGGTATTTTTTTCTGTTTTTTAGCTCTCTCTCTCTCTCTCTCTCTCTCTCTCTCTCTCTCTCTCTCTCTCTCTCCCCTTACTTCATAATGAAAAATCAAACAACAGTGACTATGCCTTTTCTTTTTCTGATCAATTCGTTATATTCCAGAATTGAGATATAGTTCATTAATTAGAATAGACCCAGCCTCCTCGCTCTCTCTCTCTCTCTCTCTCTCCTCTCCTCTCTCTCTACCATGAAATGGTACGCCCTATGCTTGCTTTTTCTCTCTCTCTCAGATTGCAAACAAAAATAACCCTTATTTTTTGTTGTTGTTTTCGACGCAGACTGACTACAGTCTCTCAACAGAGATGAAATGGTACGACCCTTGCTTGCCGGGCGTAACAGCACGCACACTGCTCATCGCGTTTGGACGAGTCCATTTTGAAAGGACGGATGGACACAGAAAGAAATTGCAGATTAAACTTGACCTGATGCAATAAATGTATTGACGCGGCAAAATATCTGTATGGACACGACGCAATAGATGAACTGACACGGCGCAACAGATATATTCGCACGAAGCAATAAAGGTCCTGACACGACTCAAGAGATTTACTGACAGTAAGTAATAACTGTACTGACACGACTTAAGAGACGTATTGACAGTAAGTAATAACTGTACTGACACCACTCAAGAGATGTATTGACGCTAAGTAATAACTATACTGACACGACTAAAGTGCCACTCTAACGCGAAGCAATAGCTGTATTTAAGTCGTATTTACAAGACGCAATAGATGTTTTGATGCGACGAAATAGGCGTATTTACACAATACAACAAACGTAGTGACACGACGCAGTACTGTATTGACACGACTCAGTAGGCAATGTGGCACTGCGCAGCATATGTATTGCAGTAAATGTACTGACGCGACGCAACGGATGTAGGGACACGAAGCAAATAGCTGTATGTACCCGACGCAACAGACGTAGTAACAGGACGTAACAGTTAGCCTATATTTACCCGACGCAACAGACGTAGTAACAGGACGTAACAGTTAGCCTATATTTACCCGACGCGACTGGCGTACTGACACGATACAACAGTTATAAGTACACCACGCGACAGATGTAGCGACACGATACAACAGTTATAAGTACACCACGCGACAGATGTAAGAATAACAATAACAGTATACTTTATTCATCCCAGCGGGAAATTAAAGCTGTCGCCCGATCGCACAACGAAGAACATATCTCAATAATTCTAAGTCATGAAACACACGCACATACACACTAGTAGACATACGCCCTCTTTCTCTCAATCTGCATACATTAATAGCAAACCCAAAATTAATAATAATAACATGACGCAACACTTATATTTACCCGACGCAACAGATGTACTGAAACGATGCAATAGTTATCAGTTAAACACACAACAGATCTATTTTTCACACGAAATAGTTTTATTTATCCGTTGCAGTAGATGTATCGATACGACGCAGCACGTGTCCTTACTCAACGCAGCAGACGCATAGACCTATTGGGCGATTCAGGCCAGGTTGTTAACTCCCTTGACTTTTGACCGGCATCGCTTAAATCCCTTGGCTGCTTTTACTTCGGGTGCGTACTTTCTTCACAATGGAAGGCGGTGACAGTGAATTTGCGAATTTTACTCTGCATACTTTAAAGGCATTTTTGGAGGCCCGTAGTCATAATGTGTCTGGCAATAAGCAATAACCTGTTGCACATGCTATAGGATGCTCCAAAACTCATTTTTTTCTACGAACTCGCGATCTTCTGTTTAGCCCAAAAAACGACGCAAAGACACTTTTTTCCACCATCCATCCCCTTTCCACGGTAATTTTTGCAACTGCAACTGTATTGGCATTTGTACTGCTTCGCGATTCTAGGTTCAACTTCCACTGTTATACACAGCGTGAAACAACGCCTACTCAGAAATCGGCCCGGAAGTGCGCTGCGAACTCTCGCGACTTCTTGCGCGAAAGATTACAAAGCACATTCACTCTAGCAAACCAGCTTCGCTGAATCGCCCAATAGACCCACGGGTGGGACACCTAGCAAATCTAGGTCAAGGTCATTTAGAACAACAACAACCGAGTATGTGAACTGAGCTGCTGGAGTCAAGGCATCCTTCCACACCAAGTTTCGCCAGTTTCTCTCCGCCGGAAGGGTGTTCTGGACGCTGAGAGTTAAACATCAATGTTTCAGTCATACATGCCACCACGCGCCTTCCCTCGCCTAGATGCCTATCTGTATGCGGGTGAACACAGTCACGTGTAAAAGGTTTGGTACTTTAAACGTCTGGAGTTGGCACTGTGCCTGCTTGACTGACCTGAAACAAAAGCGTGTTGAGACCGTCTGTTGATTTTCTTGAGAAAAAGGTGTTTTGCGTGTAGATGTTTTGCTTTTCTGAAGGATAAAGTAGACTTCACGAACCGAAAAAAAGTTGTACATCATCTACTTTTTTGTATGTGAGCTAGTTGACTTGACGTGAGTGTTGTTTGAGAACTGAGAGGTTTAAAAAAAAAACTGTTCACGATGTCTGTTCCTTGTGGGAAAGCTGACCGCGATCTTGCCCGGTGAACAGGAAGCGACGTTTCTGACAAACTACTACTCGCTTGGACCGCTTCCTTATTCAACCCTATTCATTGCTCTCACGTCAACGCTCCAACGTCACTTCTGAAATATAAGTCCGAAGGTGTGCACTGAAATCTCTAGCCCAGAGGCACTTAACGTCGATGTGTTTCTACACCATTGTTCACGCTTAGTTTTGAACCCAAAGTCTTGCACTTTGAATCGATGGCAGAGTCGTCTGTCCGCGCCGATACCTGCACGTTTGCACATGTAACAGCAAGGCTGACTCGAGTCTATCCAACTGGACCACCGTGAATCGTTGTAAACCACCGCTGCTGCGGCTAGCTCGGGAAAGGCGACAGCTGGTCCACACGCAGACAACAATAGGGTGCGGGGAGGGGAATGAGGGGTCTGGATTTATTGATTTTTTAAATCTTGTTACCCCCCCCCCCCCCCCCCCCCCCGTTACCCCACCAACACACACAAAAAGCATTGCACGCAAAAATACTCGGGAGGAGGATAAGCGATGATCAACAGGCAGATGAAAAGTGAAAAAAATACTGAGACTTGAATAAGTTTTTTTGTTTTCTTTTTTCTTTGGTTTATTTCTCTCTGTGCAGTTGTCCACTGATAAATCCGTACTGGTTGACTGGGCGTAAAACACCAGGTTACTTACTTACTTGTCCACTGCCTCGCCCTGATATATCCGTACTGGTCGACTGAGCGTAAAACAGCAAGGTACTTACTTACTCCTGATATATCCGTACTGGTTAACTGGGCGTAGAACACCAAGTTACTTACTTACTCCTGATATAACCGTACTGGTTGACTGGGCGTAAAACACCAAGTTACTTACTTACTCCTGATATAACCGTACTGGTTGACTGGGCGTAAAACACCACGTTACTTACTTACTCCTGATATAACCACACTGGTTGACTGGGAGTAAAACAGCAAGTTACTTACTTACTCCTGATATAACCGTACTGGTTGACTGGGCGTAAAACACCAAGTTACTTACTTCTGATATAACCGTACTGGTTGACTGGGCGTAACCCCAAGTTACTTACTTACTCCTGATATAACCGTACTGGTTGACTGGGCGTAAAACACCAAGTTACTTACTTGTCCCGTGCTAATCTGTGATCCAGTTTGTGACGTATTTTGCCTCAGTCGTAGAAAATACAATACAATAAACTTTTACTGTCTCTGTGTAGAGATATTTGCCTTCTGGCTCGTCATTTACATAAAACATTCAATACATTTTACAGCAAAACATCAACAGCTTTCATTGTTCCGCCTTGTGAGCCGGCAATACAAGTGCCATAAATTATATCTACAGAGGGAAAGTACAATAGCTGTAGTGAACACCACCAGCATTAAATCTGCTTCATTTTGTGTGGGAGATTTACTCCGTCATACATGAATTTTCATTAACGCAGCCACCACCATCATCCCAACAACCACTACAGCCACCGCTACCTTCAACCTCCTCCCCCATACTCTCTCTCTTTCTGCTTACCCTGATATAATCGCACCGGTTGACTGGGCGTAAAACACCAACTTATTTACTTACTTACTTGCTTACTCTATTTCTGCACCATGCATAGATTTTTGATGTATACAATTCCACTCGCTCATCAATGTTTAACCTTCTTGTGTATATGTAACCGAGTGCATTGTGTGTGTCCAGGGCCATGACTCTTTAACCTTTTCTTTCCTGTCGTCCTTTCTCTGTTTTGATTGGGTGGGAGTTTTATGGCCCTAATTACCTGAAGTGTTGAAACTAGCGCGCTGGCCCCGCCTTGTCCTCTTTTCCCCCAGTGTCCCTGCAGAAGCAGGTCGCCTTTTAGTGTGGGCGTTACCTGGGCACCAATGCATCTGATTCAGGGTAGAGCTTACACTGTTTCCTGAAGAGTCACAAGTCAGCGGTTGCTATAACATAACTTTTATTTACACCAACCGCTGACTTGTGACTCTTCATCCATGCTTCCAACCTGCTTCCCTCACTCCCCACCTCGCTCCCCTATATATATATAAAAGTTCCCCCCCAAAAGCAACAACCACCACCACCACCACCACCACAACAACAACAACAATAATAGCAACAACAACAAACACCCCCCAAAACTAAACAAAAAACAGAAACGCTATTTAATAGGACAAAACGCAACATACGAATTGTTCTTCAAGCTACAAAGCAACTCTTAAACAACAGTAAAACAGTGAAAAATGAGACGTAGAACTAGGATATACCTATCTGCTTCTGGTTCACCTATGTTGTTTTTGTGTCCAGAGCTTGGAAGAATGTTCTGTCACATGATGTCTTGGCTGACGAAGTTCATCTTCTGAACGATCAGCTCAGTGCCCAGACTTCAGTGACAGAAGTGTCAGAAAGGTTGCACTGCTTGAAAACAAGGACTAGCAGATACCATAAGTCCATTCTTCCCACAGCCTTGACACCACGACGATCATCTTCGTGTACGTTGCTTCCTTCTGGATCTTCTTGGTTTTATTGCTGCTGCTGTTGCTGCTGCTGCTGTGTGTGTGTGTGTGTGTGTGTGTGTGTGTGTGTGTGTGTGTGTGTGTGTGTGTGTGTGTGTGTGTGTGTGTGTGTGTGTGTGTGCGCGCGCGCGTGCGTGTGTTAATTAGAGTGTAAATGTTATATCATATGCAGACAAGAGATAAATTTCTGTTGTGATTTTGGCATGGACTAGAAATAACCTTATCTTAGCTTTTCTAATCTTAGCAAGGACTACTTTTAGGTTTTTGACTGAACCTAAACTACAATCTTTGTAAAATATAATTTTTGCGTTCGAGTTCTCTCTCTCTCTCTCTCTCTCTCTCTCTCTCTCTCTCTCTCTCTCTCTCTCTCTCTCTCTCTCTCTCTCTCTCTCTTGTACGATTGAGACTGAATAATTAAGCTTTGTTACAGCAAACACAGGTAACAAACAAACACAGACACAGATGCCCAGCTGCGTGTCTTTTCATTTTCGGTCATCAAGCATTGAATCAAGTAAAGAATGTTTATATTTAACCCCGTGAGGGTGCTGTAAGTGATCCAACCTTCCACAATATAACTGAAAATGTTATTTCCGGAAAGAAAAAAAATATGAATCCAGCTAAATATATTATAGAAGCCGAGAAAGCAGAAAGGGCTGCACACGCAAACTCCGAATTTATCTGATGTATGAAAAAGAGTATAACATTCCAGCGACGTTATGTTAAACCAAAAGCTGAATTTTCTTTTGTTATTAATGCCTGTTAATCTCAGTATTTCTTGCAAAATTTTCATTGTAATTGATGTATTTCATTTGTGTAACTGAATGGATTTGTAAGCGGTGTTTGATTGATTGATTGATGATCGCTTATATAGCGCTATTCTCCGCTCTCTTGAGCAGACTCACTGAGCTCGGATGTGATTCTGCATGAGTGACCAGCTCTTTTATAGCGCGTTCTTGAATATCCACCGAAGTGGTGTACTTAAGCGCTGGCATGGCTGGTGCCACATGAAACTGCTGCCGTCTTGGAGCAGGTTCTGTGTACACCATACAACCATGCATCATGTCACTTCATGCAAAGCCAAATACGTAAGGTGTATGCGTGTTTAGCTGTAAGCTGCCACCTGCACCTTTGGCAGAATGACCAGGATCTTTTACTTGCTACTGCAGTAACACGGGGTGGAACGGATACCGAAATAAGAGTCAGCACAGAAAGTCGACCATGGAGAAGAAAATTCTCCCGCCGCTCCTGCAGGGATTCGAACCCGCGACCTTTCAATCACGAGTTCGGCGCTCTAACCACTGAGCTATCCCCGCCCCCTTGAGAACTTGCCGCGCGAAGTGTGTGTGTGTGTGTGTGTATGTGTGTGTGTGTGTGTGTGTGTGTGTGTGTGTGTGTGTGTGTGTGTTGTGTGGCTGAGGGGAGGGGGGGTTACACGTATGTCAGTGGGTCTGTGTACGTGTGCGAGAGTGTATACATGTGTGTGTGTGTGTGTGTGTGTGTGTGTGCGTGCGTGCGTGCGTGCGTGCGTGCGTGCGTGCGTGCGTGCGTGGGCTGTGTGTGTGTGTGTGTGTGTGTGTGTGTGTGTGTGTGTGTGCGTGTGTGTGTGTGTGTGTGTGTGTGGTGTGTGTGTGTGTGTGTGTGTGTCGTGTGTGTGTGTGTGTGTGTGTGTGTGTGTGTGTGTGTGTGTGTGTGTGTGTGTGTGTGTGTGTGTGTGTGTGTGTGTGTGTGTGTGTGTGCGAATACGGCCGAAACTATGTTTAGTACATCAGCTGGACTTTGATTTATCCCCATTGTTTTATAACTTTGTCTGAAACAATAAAGAATCAAAGTATCATTTCTCTGTCTCTCTGTTTCTGTCTGTCTGTCTGTCTGTCTGTCTGTCTTTCTGTCTCTCTCTCTGTCTCTCTCTCTGTTCAAAGCAAGTAAACATGGTTCTTAACGTTCACAGAAACCATGAGGCTTATTAGGGACGGGGAGCAGGGGGTTGAAAGGGGTATGGGGGGGGGGGGGGAGATTATATATATCTATCGCTACACTGTCACCACCATAATGACTTCTGCATTAAGGTGGGCAGCGATAAGAGCCATTTTAATGTTTCATAATTGTGAGGGACAACGTCACAAGACAGTGTCCATAGACCACAACTTTTGAAGAGAAAGGAGAGCCGAAGCAGGTTCGAACCGAGGTCCTTCTGCTTACCAGCCTAACGCCTTACCGCTAAGCCAAACCGGCGCACCTCTCAGTTCCTAGCTTTGTATCTTTTAATACCAGACGCCCTGCCGTCCCCGCGGGGTTTATGGGGGGTTGCGGGGGGGGATAGCATTTTAATAATTATCGTCTAGTCATTAGCATAAATATGTGTTGTCGGAATCTGTTCGGCAGTTCTAGCTTGCTACAGGTACATTGTAACAGAACTGCAATCCATAGTACTGTTCTTCTTGTGTGCAGCTCATTAATCACCTTGTTCTTTCTCGTTGGGAGACGGCCGTGAAGAGCTGTACGTCTCTAAGGCATCGTGGACGATTTGTTCACGACGGAAGTATGACGACACTTCCGCGTGGGTCGATAGCATGCTAGTCCAGAAATATTTATTGTGCATTTTTTCTACGAAACTGTTCAATTCGGTTCAGTTGAAGATGGTATCTATGTGCTCGAAAAAGACCATATGCGCTCCACCCTGTCTCTTAGAATTTTCCGCAACGTCGCTTTGCAAACAATTACAGTATTTGTCTCGTCCTTTTAAGGAAGATCGCCTAGCGCTTCCTCCTTGCACATCGCTCCTCCAGACGAGAGAAAGGTGGTGCAATGTGACTGGCTTGGAATGCTCTCAAAATCATGTCTCATTCCATGTGCAGTCTATGCATATTTCCTTTTAATTTCTTTAATTTATTTGTCACGTGGCAATAACTATATATATTGACTAATTGAATCCGTCCCTCGGTAAAACTTTAACAACTTCAAGATAGACAGTAAGTGTCCATCACAAGGACAGTAAGTGTCCATCACACGGACAGTAAGTGTCCATCAAGAAAGATCGTCTAGCTCTTCCTCTTTCCACATCTCTCCTCCAGGCGATCAAAGGCGTGATGTCCTTGGCTTTGTGACCGCAGGTAGTCTCAAGCTCATCAGCGCTTCAGATCTTCACTTGTGCTAACTTGCCTGGAAACGTAGGCTGCCATTCGCGCGGAGAAACTGGATCAGGTCTGGCACTGACTTCTTTTCAATTGCTGTTTCTGTTGGATTGCTTATGATCATTGTCGTTGTTGTTTTCCACTTGTGGTGTCTCAGTTTGACGCTTAAACCTGATTTTAGTACTGCGCGCCTTGCTCTTTTATTGTGTTAGAGGTTAACGCTATGAAAAATATTTCATAATAATCATAATAACAATTAATTAATTATTAATTATTATTATCATCCTCATCCTCATTATCCCCATCGTCGTCGCGTCGTCGTTGTCGTCGTTGTCATCATCATCAGCAGCAGCAGCAGCATCACCATCATCCTAGAGGCAGGGATGCAGTGAACAAACGCAAACAGAATGTAATTAGGTCAGACTGCCGTTGTAGGCACCACGTATTCGTTTTCCACGTACACATGTCATAACGTGTTCCTGTGAATGCGAGCATAGTTATAAATACCCTTAGCACCATGCCTCACTCCATGGGCAGCCCATGCAGGTTTATTTCTTTCTTTCTTTTTATTTGACACGTGGCAGTAAAGATATTGATTGATTGATTCTGTTCTTTGGTAATTCTTGGACAGCCTCAAGATGCACAGCAAGTGTTCATTACACGGGACAGAGAGTGACCATCATAGGGGACAGTAAGTGACCATCATAGGGGACAGTAAGTGACCATCACAGGGGACAGTAAGTGACCATCACAGGGGACAGTAAGTGACCATCACACGGGACAGTAAGTGACCATCGTAGGGGACAGTAAGTGACCATCACAAGGGACAATAGGTGACCACCACAGGGGACAGTAAGTGACCACACGGGACAGTAAGTGACCATCACAGGGGCAGCTTTCGGATGGACAGTAAGTGACCATCACAGGGGCAGCTATGGGATGGACAGTAAGTGACCATCACAGGGGACAGCTTTAGAATGGACAGTAAGTGACCATCACAGGGGCAGTAAGTGACCATCACAGGGGACAGTAAGTGACCATCACAGGGGACAGTAAATGACCATCACAGGGGACAGTAAGTGACCATCACAGGGGACAGCTTTAGGATGGACAATAAGTGACCATCACAGGGGATAGCTTTAAGATGGACAGTAAGTGACCATCACAGGGGGCAGTAAGTGACCATCACAGGGGACAGTAAGTGACCATCACAGGGGACAGCTTTAGGATGGACAGTAAGTGACCTTCACAGGGGACAGCTTTAGGATGGACAGTAAGTGATCATCACATGGGACAGCTTTAGGATGGACATCGCAGGGGACAGTAAGTGACCATCACAGGGGGCAGCTTTGGGATAGACAATAAGTGACCATCACAGGGGACAGCTTTAGGATGGACAATAAGTGACCACCACAGGGGGCAGCTTTAGGATGGACAGTAAGTGACCGTCACACGTGAAAGTAAGTGGCCATCACAGGGGACAGCTTTTGGATGGACAGCAAATGAAGTGTTTCGGTAATCCAGTACTGACTAGTGTTGCTATGATTACCATTGTCTTGGGGACCAGCAGCATGCACTGGACACGTGCGGAATGTGCCTTAAATGTCTTGGAGTCATTTGATTGCTTAGTCTCAAGGCGTGTCGGGCGAGACTAAGTCTCGAGCTGGCAGAAAAAAGTCACGGGAGTTGCGTGCCTAAACTACCTCCTCCTTCACCTCCACACCGCAACGCCCCCCACCCCCGCTTCACCCCCGTCCCCCGTCGGTCCCCCATCCTGGTATAGCGATAGAGAGTTTTGGCATATAAGGCTCGACATAATAGAATCGCTTGCGTACTCTAAGAGGTAATATTTCAGAGAAAATGTAAGCCTATTTTGAAATCACTCGTTTGCATTGGAAGTGGAGGTGTTGGTGTTAAATTCATAATTTTGTAACGCAATGTCTCACTTTCCTGTTAAAATAGCCCACAGAGCTTCGGTCCTGCAACATTTCAGAGAAAATGTAAGCCTATTTTGAAATCACTCGTTTGCATTGGAAGTGGAGGTGTTGGTGTTAAATTCATAATTCTGTAACGCAATGTCTCACTTTCCTGTTAAAATAGCCCACAGAGCTTCGGTCCTGCAACATGCAGTGACTGCATCTCGTTACAGGTTCCGCATAGCCGCTTTTCTGTTCCTCGATAAACCTTTCAGGTTTCCATCGGCAAACAAGGAACACAATAGTCAGAGACACTTATCTTTTCAAGGCCCTTGTACGTGCAGCAAACGCCCTCATAAAACCATTCTTTTAATTCGTCCACTTTGAAATCTCTCTCTCTCTCTCTCTCTCTCTCTCTCTCTCTCTCTCTCTCTCTCTCTCTCTCTCTCTCTCTCGTGTGTGTGTGTGTGTGTATGTGTGCGTGCGTGCGTGCGTGTATGTGTGTGTGTGTGTGTGTGTGTGTGTGTGTGTGTGTGTGTGTGTGTGTGTGTATCAGTGCGGGTGTGTATATGTGCATGTGTGTGTGGGGTGGGTGGTGGGGGGAGTAGAGGGAAGGGAGGCATGGTGCTTGCGTGTATGTGTGTTTGTGTGTGAGTGTGTGTGTGTGTGTGTGTGTGTGTGTGTGTGTGTGTGTGTGTGTGTGTGTGTGTGTGTGTGTGTGTGTGTGTGTGTGGCGCGCGCTGAGAGAGAGAGGAGAGAGAGAGGAGAGAGAGAGAGAGAAGAGGAGAGAGAGAGAGAGAGAGAGAGAGAGAGAGAGAGAGGGAGAGAGACAGAGACAGAGACAGAGACAGAGAGAGAGAGAGACAGACAGACAGACAGACAGACAGACAGACAGACAGACAGACAGACAGACAGACAGAGACACAGAGAGAAAGAGACAGAGACAGACAGGCAGAGACAGAAAGACAGAGAACAGAGAGCTAGAGACAGAGACAGAGAGAGGCACAACACACACACACACACACACACACACACACACACACACACACACACACACACACACTGTGATTAATCGTCGTTTGTAGTGAATCACTGTTTACTTGAAAAGGGGGGTTTACCATTAACAATTTGAACATATTTTGTGTTGTCTAGTGAAAATCAACGTTCTTTTCAAGCTTTTGTGTGGTTTGACTCAAATTCCTCACTCTAGCAATACATTTTGTTTCAGATTTTTCTTTTGTTTTCAAAATGCATTTGATAGTACAGTGAATAAAGCATCTGAACTAAATTGCAGCTGTGTTTAGTGTGATCGACAACACGTTGGTTGATGTGCCGCCTGAAGTTGGTACGGCAGGACTTGGCGTCACGTTGACCACACACTACTGGGGCGAATCATTACTGTGTTGACTGCAGGTAACACTGTGAGCTGATCCAGGTCGACGTCGTGATCATCAGAGCAGGTGGTGAGCGACAGATCAGTCTCGTTTGCTGAGACAATAATTGACCACGTCTGAAACAGTTAACACAGTGAAGTCACACATCATGACACAGATGGTGAGCGACAGATCGGTCTCGTTTGCTGGGACAATACTTGTTCACGTCTGAAACAGTTAACACAGTGAAGTCACAGATCATGACACAGATGGTGACAGAGATATCAGTCTGTTTTGTTCAGACGATAGGCGATCTGAGCACCCCTGAAGCAGTTTAACACAATAAAGCCACAGACTGCCTGTGGAGTAGTAAGTGATGCAAAAACCAGAGAATTTCGGGCTGCCCACCAACCAACTAGTGGATATCATGATTAGCCTACATGTTAAAGAATAGCAACAGACATAATAAGAATAATGACACTACTACTACTGCTACTGCTACTACTACTACTACTGCTACTACTACTACTACTACTGCTACTAAACAAGAATAAAGAAACTATGAAAAAAGGCCCAACTGAAAGCAGAGTTTGCCCAACTTTACTGGTGTCTTGAATTTGCGGACTTCTTCAAAAATCGGACGTGAAGACGTGAAGATACTAAAACTGCCCATTTCGTCTCAGCTCGAGGTCGTACAGGTCTTAAGAACGTGTGGACAGGTCTGATGGAGGTAGCTTACAGGTGTTATGACTGTGTGGACAGGTCTGATGGAGGTAGCCTACCGGTCTTATGAATATGTGGACAGGTCTGATGGAGGTAGCCTACCGGTCTTATGAATATGTGGAGATATCTGATGGAGGTAGATTACAGGTCTTATGACTGTGTGGACAGGTCTGATAGAGGTAGTATAGAGGTCTTATGAACGTGTGGCCAGATCTGATGGAGGTAGCCTACAGGTCTCATGACTGTGTGGACAGGTCTGATAGAGTAATATTGAGGTCTTATGAACGTGTGGCCAGATCTGATGGAGGTAGCCTACAGGTCTCATGACTGTGTGGACAGGTCTGATAGAGTAATATTGAGGTCTTATGAACGTGTGGCCAGATCTGATGGAGGTAGCCTACAGGTCTCATGACTGTGTGGACAGGTCTGATAGAGAGTAATATTGAGGTCTTATGAACGTGTGGCCAGATCTGATGGAGGTAGCCTACAGGTCTTATGAATGTGTGGCCAGGTCTGACAGAGGTAGTCGAGAGGTCTTATGAACGTGTGGCCAGCTAGATCTGATGGAAGTAGGCTACAGGTCTTAAGAATGTGTGGCCAGGTGTGATGGAGGTAATTAGAGGATAAGCACATACGTGAGCGAGTG
>JABMCL010000751.1:0-18122 GCA_018857735.1 Alviniconcha marisindica | reverse complement strand
CTCAGACATACCAGACCAGGGCTCACATGTATTAGAAGCAAAGAGCCTTAAGAGTGAATTCAAGAGTCATAAGCATTGGTTAGAAAGGGCCTACCTATAAACTTTTTTTTTAAAGACTAGCTACGCGTTTCACAGTTTGTGAAGATGTGAAACATTCTGCCATTTCTGAGGCTATTCTTTATACTGTTAAACACCTTTGCTTGCAAAGTACAAACCGACGAGAAACGGTACAGAACACTGATGTAAAACAAGCACAGAAACAATTTGTGTCACGTGGACACGGCAACAAATAAATGCTTCTTCGTGAGGCACATGCCTCTTTTTCTAAGCTATGCATATGTTCATATGTTGCAGTAAATTCGTACCCACAAAACACTTCCTTTCATTGCGGTTATTGTTGTGTACGTTTCTGGTATAGGAGGTGTACAGGCAGTTAGATTTTGACACGTATGTTCATGTCACTTAACAGAACACTACCCCATTACCTTCTGTTTCACGTACACATTCACACACACATTCACACACACACACACACACACACACACACACACACACACACACACACACACACACACACACACACACACACACACACACACACACACACACACACTGTGACATACATGCCCACATGGCATACCAAGTCCGCACTACGTGTACACAATCCTTGACCAACAAAATAATCTTTCTGATGAAGAGTTACCCTGAAGTGTTTCATCTTTAAAATATACTGACTATAAATGTATTACTTCTGGCAGATATATATCAGTATAAAATGCCATATTATCCCTTGTCCTACAAGTGTGAGTAGAGGCGCGCGACCCAAAAGTGCATGGTTCATATACTTCCTTCTGTTAGGTTGAATAACGTTATTGATGACGCACAATCCAACAGAATCTCGCTTTCATTATTAATCGTTTCACTGTCTATATGCAAGTTCAACCCAAATCAAAGAACACTCAAACTTCAGACAGTCATGAATATTATTGACAGTGTGGTAGGTAACACGAAGAAGACTATGTAAAAATAGTCTCACTAGTAGTGTTTGACTGTACATTATTAATAATAGCCAGAAACATTCACAGAGCACTGAAAACCGATAATACACACACGCACGCACACGCACACTCGCACGCACATGCTTACGCACAGCACACATGTTTGCACACGACACCCCCCCACCCGCACCCCACCCCCCCACACACACACGCAAACAATCGAACCCACGCACATCGTTAAATCATTGTACACCGCACTCTCAAGTACACTCAATCAAGCCCAGCACATTAAATAACACTATAAATTAAGATACGGTAGGATACCTTATTGCAAACAATCGTGTCCCATCAATGTGCAGTGTTACGAAATGCGCATTGTATTGTAACGAATCTGTTACTGTAGCCTGACTTGCACGCCAAAAAAAATTCCGTTGTAGCTACACGTAAAGGAAAAAACCGAGCCCTTTCGTTTCATTTAGACTACGACGAGTGATTATAGTCCCTTACTGAATAATGATGTACATTACCGCGCCTATTGCGGCGCAATTAACCTTCGCCATACACATTGTATATCTCTAAGACAGTGTATAGAATAATTAAGAAATTAATTTGTCACTCTACTATTTTTTTCTCCATCACTCTTGTTTTGTTGTTGTTGTTTTTTGTTTGTCTTCTTTTTTCATTATCCGTTAACATTTAATTGGTTTAAACAAAAATTTATTCATTCATCGTAATTATAAGCTCAACAAATAAGTACAGGAAACACAAAAGCAGTATGCTTATTTGAGTGTTACCTATAGATAAAATAATAATCACACAGACATTTACGATGGCAAGATGGCAAATTGTTGTCAAAACGTCAGAGGCAACAAAACAAACAAAGACCAAAATGACAACAACAACAAAACAAACAAAACAAAAAACAAAACAAAACAAAAACAACAACAACAAAACGGGAGGAGGGGTTGAAAAAATAAATAAATAACCGAATGTGATGTTGTCATAATTATTGATCTGAGAGAGACAGAGAGAGGGAGAGGATTAAAGCGTGTACTTCTTCGCTTGTATCATAAACAAATTTTGGCAAACTTTTACAGATTTACAAGCGGTCAGTTTGGCGCAAAAAATCGTGGACTACAGCAAATATTTTCTTATTAGTTTCTAAATGTATCTGGTCGTTCCCAAACAGAAGTGTATTGATATTTCTTTCGTTCTCATCTAGTTTATTAATGGTTTTATTTCCTAATACTATTATAAAGGGGACAATGTAGTAGGAAATGCTCTGATGTTTCTGCTGTATATCCGCATGAACATATAGGGTCTTCTAACAGGTGGCGTCTGAATAAGTCATAATTTAAATCGCTAATAGCAAGTCGAAGTCTACAATGCTTAATTTGTTCCTTTCTAGAACCAAAATAATAATATAGGAACCATAGTGTCATTCGTTGACAAATATTTTTTCAGCAGGCTAATTGAAGGATTTGTTTGTATAATTTGAGGTAATGTGTTCCACAGTTGGGTAGTTGACGGAATGAATGAATTTGCATATAGTTCTGTTTTATGAGCGGGAATGACTCTTTCATGTGGTCGTCTACGATGATACGGGTTTGTTGTTGAAACTAGAGGTGGTATCGAACCGAGGTCCTTCCGCTTACCAGCCTAACGCCTTACCGCTAGGCCAAACCGGCTCACCCGCCCTTATAGAAGTCGCGCCGTTTTTATTGCCAGCAACACGTTCAAATTACACGCAGACACAAATTCGACGCCAACGCGAAGCAGGGGTGTGTGCCTTGTCGTCTGTTGCGATTGTCACGTGACAAGATTTGCCCGCTCGACTTGAGTCGTCTGTGAATTTCGCACTCTTTTCAATGGAGGTAAGTTCATTTGCACTCTCAAAATTGAATAAATACGCAAGCCCAAAAAGTGTAAGTCGTTTGGAGTTTAATGCATATTAGCACTACTTCCTTCTTGTGCCCATTCAGCTGCACAGCGTAAAAAGGCTGTCACCGAAGACTGAAGGTGTAGTGTTGTCATTTCACGCTCAACGCTGAATCATTACCAGGATGATTCACTGTATGTACGTGTAATGAATAGCTCACACAATGGGGTTTATTCGTGTGTTGCCGCGAAATATGAAACTCGTTGTGTAAGTTTTGTTGTAGCCGTCTCGCTGGCTACCACATATATCACGTCACCTGACGTCATAGGTTCACTTATGATTTAAATCAAATGTATATATTTAGATTAATAATAGCAATTCCTATAGAGCGCTATTCTCTAACCAGAGTTAAACCCACTGTGCTGTACAAACAACTTATGAAAAAACACACATTAGGATACATTTCAAAAAACAAAACCCTAAATATTGTTAATTACAATCAAACGTGTGTGTGGTGTGGTGTTGGTGTGTGTGGGGTTTCGGCGGGGGTCGTGCGTGCGTGCGTGCGTGCGTGCGTGCGTGCGTGCGTGCGTGCGTGCGTGCGTGCGTGCGTGTGTGCGTGTGTGTGTGTGTGTGTGTGTGTGTGTGTGTCACACACTCACTCTCACACACACACACACACACAGGTATGTGTCACACACACACACACACACACACACACACACACACACACACACACACACACACACACACACACACACGCACACGCACACACACACCATACACACACACACTGACATGCGCGCACCAGTTTCCACTCGTCCACTCAAATGCAACTACCATTAACTGATCGATGCTCAACAACAACATCAAATTTAGTCTGTCTTCTCACCCACGCACCCACCCCGCTCCCTGTTTATCATCTGTTTATTCCCTGTGTTCTAAGTTAGGTTACTGGCCCTTATTCCAACCCCCAAATCCGCACTCTATGCTTTTATCCGCTCTGTCCCCATTTCATCAAAATCCAACCTTAAAAATCAATCTCCTTTCCCCTCTCCTCTCTCTCTCTCTCTCTCTCTCTTCTCCCTCTCTTTTCTCTCTCTCTCTTATATATATAGATATGGTGAAATGTTACACACACACACACACGCACACCAAAAACACACCCCCACACACACACACACACCACACACACACAGAAATATAATTTTATATAATATATATATATATATATATATATATATATATATATATATAAAAGCAAGAAATGCATTTCTAATGCGCCGAATCCCTTTATGATTATTAACATTATACATATGTGAGGTTCAATGCCCTATACATGAAACATAACAATACGCAACCTAATTTAATAATGCATTACATATATATTATATCCCTCCCCCTCCCCGCAACCACAACGTAACCCCCCCCCCCCTCCCCCCTTTCATCCACACATCCGCAACCCCTTGCTTTCCTCTCTCTCTCTCTCTCTCTCTCTCTCTCTCTCTCTTCTCTCTCTCTCTCTCTCTCTCTCTCTCTCTCTTCTCTCTTTTCCATCCACCCAATTCATCAGCAGTAAGAACGTGCAGGAACCACTAAATAAAAAAAAACAAAAACAAAACACAAGTACAGCATCCAGCGCGTGTGGAAGGGTTAGGGTAGCTCAAAGTAGGGAGAGGAGGGGAGGGGGGGGGGGGGGGGGTGAATGGACCCGGAAGGTTGAAATGAAGACAAGGAAGAAATTACGGTCATGGGGCGAAGCATGCGTGACTATATTCTGACCTACTCCAGGCTTTACGGAAGAACGTTTGGCAGCTCTGGCTTCTCAACAGAGGGGGCCTGAATTTCTGCCCCCGCAGCACCCCACTGCGGATGCCTCTTCCTGGAAGCAACATTAAACACCTAGCTATCACATGGGGAGCGGGGGGAGCTCAGTGGTTAGAGCGCCGGACTCGTGATTGAAAGGTCGCGGGTTCGAGTCCCTGCAGGAGTGGCGAAGAATTTTCTTCTCCAGGGTCAACTTTCTGTGGTGACTCTCGTAACGCATAAGCAGGTAAAAGATCCCGGTCATTCTGCCAAAGGTGCAGGTGGCAGGTTACAGTTAAACACGCATGCACCTTACGTATGTGGCTTTGCATGAAGTGACATGGTGCATGGTTGTATGGTGTACACAGAACGCGCCGAGACGGCAGCAGTTTCATGGGCACCAGCCATGCCAGCGCTGTAATACACCTTTTTCAGTGGATATTCAAAAACGCGCTAAAAAAAGCTAGTCACTCATGCAGAATCACATGCGAGCGCAGTGAGTCTGCTCCAGAGCATAAAAGCGATCAACATGATTTCTCCCTCTCCCTCTCTCTCTCTCTCTCCCTCTCTCCCTCTCTCATTACTGGCTCAGTTATAATGTTTTCTCCCTGCTGATCCATTTCAATTCCAATGTAATCGTTCTCTGTTTATTGATACATACTGTGCATTATTGTTATCATAAATATTGCACTGAGTCTGCTCGAGAGCGGAGAATAGCGCTATATAAAAGCGATCAATAATACTACTACTTAAATCACGTTTCTACTCAAACAAAAAACAAAACAAAAAATGTGGATGTGACGTTTTTAAAGGATGCAGGTGTGGCGGAGGCCATTTTTAGAAATTCACCTTTAAAGTTTTCAGAGCACATCAGTGCAAACACCAAAGTTTAATGCTTATAAATTTTGCAAAAACCTGAAAACACCCAGATAGACCCCCACTGACTGCTTTTGCCTGTAGCACAGTGAGCCGGCTGCGAGTTAAGACTAAGTTCGTGAGAACGGGTCACATATGTACTTTGCAAAGCTTGTTCTAGTGCATTTTCATAACTTGTTACTGTGACTGAATTACGGTTAAAAAAAATTATCTCTGCATTTTCGTAAAAATTATTTGTACTGTGTGTAAGTTGCCATTTAAAACATTTCCAGGTGTATTTTAGTACGCATGAAATTGAATGAGCAGAATGTAATTTATCAGTGGAAATGATTTCAATTGATGATATGTTGTAAGCATATTTGCCTTTTTAGAAGTTAGGTGTATTGCAAATTAAAGTATTTCTTATATTTTTTACTTCAGTGAGTGTACAATTGTGGGGAAAAGCCCTTCTATTAAAGTACATCGGGTTACCGATCCCCTTTAAAAAATATCTACATTCAACTTTAGTCAGACTGTTGGGGAAATGGTCTTTGTAAGTTTTGAAGTTGAAAAGATGAGAATGTTTTTAGTTCAGTCAATAGTTCGTTGGTGCTGGATCTTAGTGCGGTCGTGGGGTGCAGTAGTCTCCTTTCCCACGTGAAGCCACTGGCCAAAGGATGGTTCCAATTAGCGCCGGTCAGCTGGCTGAGCTGTAGACAACAAGCCTCCCTGTTCATGGCACGGGCATGGAAAAGCAGCCCTCCCTTTTCTGTTACAAATTCTTCTTTTATTCCAGATTCTGGGCCACCGATGCCGGATTTTTCAAGGTATAAAAGACCCCCCATTTTAATCCCCGCACATAGTTCAGGAGCTGTGTGAGAATCGAGGTGCCGGACGTCCTGGACTGTCCGTCCTAACGAGCCTTCTGGTTTCCGTGGACGTAAAGATTTATTGCACCGTGCTTCGGCATTGGTCACAACTTGTCCCTAATATGTCAACTGACATCTGAGGACATAAAGCCTCACTTCATCAATCCCCGCACCACTCGCCCTCACAGAAATTTAAGGACCGTGTGCCTTAATTGTAGTCACTTTGCCACAGTTTACTTAGCTATATTGGCTTTTTGAATTCGTGTTAAAAGAAGTGGAAGTTTAACGAGAAAAAGTAGAACGATTCTGTGAGTGAGTGAGTGTGTTGGTGTGTGTGTGTGTGTGTGTGTGTGTGTGTGTGGGGTGGTGTGTGTGTGGGGTGTGTGTGTGTGTGTGTGTGTTTTTGTGTGTGTGGGGTGTGTGTGTGTGTTGGAACCCGTGTAGGTCAGTGTTAACGCAGACATGTTTATAACCTAACCTGCTAGCTCTCAGTTGTGTGGCCACAGAATCGCTCGACGACATTTGATCTCTCCACGCAATAGAGACGTTACACAATAAAGATAAAAAGAAATTTGAAACACTTCCTTCTGTTCCTTCGAAACGCTCAGGCAATACATGAAATGCCTACAGGTAAATTTCAGGCAATGCACAAAATTTAGGCATTACGTGTATTGCCTATAGCTTTTCTCCACTTCATGAAATGACTGACATTTTTAGGCATTTCATGAAATGCCTTACTTCACGGATTGCCTGTAATATATATATATATACAGAGAGAGAGAGAGAGAGAGAGAGAGAGAGAGAGAGAGAGAGAGAGAGAGAGAGAGAGAGAGAGAGAGAGAGAGAGAGAGAGAGAGAGAGAGAAGAGAGAGAGAGAGAGAGGAGAGAGAGAGAGGAGAGAGAGAGAGAGAGAGAGAGAAGGTATACTCCGAATTTTGTATGGGCTTCGTCAAGGCCCAGTTAGCTTGACTGATTCCTACAAAACGTAATTAGATTATAAAATTTTGTAATCTAATTGCGTTTTCTAGGAATCAGTCAAGCTAACTGGGCCTTGTCGAAGCCCTCAAGGGCGAAAATTCAGAGTAAAAGGTTTCCACTAAAAAACATGCTTGGACTTTGTTATACCTTCTCTACATGACACCATACTAAGACCTTCCTGCACGGTGCGGTGCCAGGAGTCACAGAGAGCCTTGTTTTTCTGTCTTTTTTTTTTTTTTTATATATATATATATAAATATAAAAAAATATCTATAATCTTCTTTAGTGCCTTTTTATGGAACAACCTACACCGAACAGTCGGATCTTGTCACTCACCCAGCTCCTTGAAGCCAAACGACGTGTACGTCTTGAAGTAAAACGTTACATAGGAAGGACTGTGAAAGAAAACTGCTCGGAGAGACAGACAAGCAGACAGATGGACAGAGTGGGGGAGGGGGAGGGGGTCGTGCGTTGCCAATGGTTATTGAGATCTAGCTTTTCCATTGTTATCCCCATTCAGTTCCGCCCAGTCCTCTGGACTTTCCGATTGCTTGTGCGAGTGAGGCTCTCTCTCTCTCTCTCTCTCTCTCTCTCTCTGCCACCCCCCCCCCCCCGCCCACTCAACCCTACCCCAACAGAAATTGCTAGTTAGGTAGGTAGGTAGTGTTGCTTAATGTCCTCAGATGTCAGTTGACATGCTAGGGACAAGCTGAGCCAATGCCGAAGCATGGTTCAATATAGCTTAACGTCCACGGAAACAGAAGGCTCGTTAGGACGGACAGCCCAGGACGGCCACCTCGACTCTCACACAGCTCCTGAACTATGACTCTAGTTGGCTAGCAACTGGATTTATTTTTAACGACTTGTCAAACGCACAGGGTCATCTCATGAGGAAACAATATAAATGTACTGAGTCATATAATTGTTTCAAATGCGTCAAATCCCATTCAGGACTTTAATTACTGAAAAGAAATATTGTCACTTGAACGAGAATGGAAAAGGCTCTGTACGAATGTTTCAGAACAGGAAACGATAACAAAACTATTGTCCCCAAACAAGGAAACAAATTACATGCAGCGTAAAAATGTACACACTGTTATAGATTTAAACATTAAGTGTGACTCTGTGTGTGTGTGTTGTGGGGTGTGTGTGTGTGTGTGTGTGTGTGTGTGTGTGTGTGTGGTGTGTGTGTGTTTTGTGTGTGTTGAGAGTGAGAGAGAGAGAGAGAGAGAGAGAGAGAGAGGAGAGAGAAGAGAGAGAGAGGAGAGAGAGAGAGAGAGAGAGAGAGAGAGAGAGAGAGGGGAGAGAGAGAGAGAGTGTGTGTGTGTGTGTGTGTGTGTGTGTGTGTGTGTGTGTGTGTGTGTGTGTGTGGAACTTGTATATTACTCTTGCTAACAAGAACAGGAAGGTATTACAAATTTAGTTTTTTTCAATTTGTTTATATATACAGTCTTATATACAGTAATGAATTAATCTCATGAGATGATAGTAGTAGGTTATTGGATGATATCTCAGACATGTTTTTCATTGCACCTTGTTTAGCTAATTTGTCTGATATTTCATACCAGTAAAGACCACAATGAGACGGTACCCAATAAAACTCAATCCCAATACCCTTGTACATGATACAATGTATTAAATACTTTACTTTATAAAATATATCCCCTCTCATTTTACAGTTCCAGTTTTTCAATGCACAGAGAACTGATTCTGAGTCAACACAGATCACAAAATTATATATTGCTAACTGAATATTGCATATGTAATTTAATGCCATTAATATTGCATATAACTCAGATGTAAATAGGAAAAAAACTTCCCTAAGTAAGAAGATTTTTGCACTTTTAATTCAGGAATAACGAATCCTGCTCCACTGTCTAATGAGTCCAGAACGGAACCATCAGTAAAAATCTTAATATGATTTTGATATGTATTATTTAGATGTTCTCTTACTTGTATAGCATAGATATTAAATCAATTCCAGTTCTCCCTACATCATCTCAGATGCCACAATGGGAACACATAAATGCCAAAGTTGATACTGATTATACTGATTTGAAGAAAAGTGAACCTACAAACATTTTAGCGGTAACCCGATCCGACCTACAAAGGCTACGCATCAAACCATTTGCTTTCTCATGCCTCACTCAGACAGCAAACTGAATTTGTCACTCACCTGTATCAGGAGTAAAATCCACAGGTGTACACGGACACCCGGTCTCTCCATGTTGGGTTGAAAACTCCTCGTACACCCGGCGATCTGCCACTGGACTTGACTGGCAGGACAACCCTGTCTCAGTCTAACCCGGTAGTCAATTCCAAAGCGAGATTTCAACCAACCAGGGGTTTGTTTTTTCGGCAGGCAGCCGCGGCGATCAGCAACACAGTTTAACTTTCGACTCGAGTGTGTGGACTTTACTTCTGGTTACACCGTCGGCCTATCTTGAGCGAGGGCCTACAGTTTTACTTCCTTGTTCGCCGGCCCGTGTGTCCTCAACTCGGTGCACACACCCCGCTTGCTGCACATGGTCACACGTGCTGACAGTGCACCGAGCAGACTCCAAGCACTGGTTTACGACAGCCTTCCTTCAACCACTGCCGTATTTAGTTACGCCATAGGGTCCAGAAAACTGTCAGCTAACGAGCAGTTCTTTGTTGGTGCTCAAACAGTAGTATGTTGTTATAAACAACTCAAATTATATCAGACTTTTTTGTTTTATAACTGACCATGTTGCTTACGCCAGCTCAAATAAAACCAAACTCGATTGAATCGAGATGGAACTCTTCTTTATTTTTACCCGGGGTGGATGCGCCTCATGTTTACGTGCGTGCTTGAGCGCTAGGTTGCTTCTTACCAGTACCCAAACCTTTCGGAGGGCGCTGACGGCGTCGCTGGACAGCTGCGCGGAGATAAAGAATAAGCTTCAGTGGCGTAACTAAATCTGGCAGAGTTTGGAGGAGGGTGCCGGAAAGCGGTGCTCGGAGCGTGCTCGGTGCACACACTCCGAGCACCGCTTTCCGGCACCTTCCTCCAAACTCTGCCAGATTTAGTTACGCAGTAAGTAAGTATACATGGTGCTTAACGTCCACAGAAACCATAAGGATTATTAGGGATGGGGAAAAAGGGGGAACGCCACTGAAGGGGCACTCTTTATCTCCGCGCAGCTGTCCAGCGCCCTCCGAAAGGTTCGGGTACTAATATGACTGTAGAAGCAACCTAGAGCCAAAGCACGCACGTAATCATGAGACGCATCAACCCCGGGTAAAAAAAAAAAGAGTTCCGTCTCGATTCAAACGATTGTGTTTTTATTTGTGCTGGTGTAAACTTTGTTGACGGCTATAAATGACACGCCTTGATTTATTTGAGTTGTTTGTAACAAACCCACTACTGTTTGAGCGCCAACAAAAAACTGCTCGTTAGCTGACAGTTTTCTGGACCCTATGGCGTAACTAAATACGGCAGTGGTTAAAGGAAGGATGTCGTAAACCAGTGCTTGGAGTCTGCTCGGTGCACTGTCAGCACGTGTAACCATGTGCAGCAAGCGGGGTCCCCTGGCGCTATTGTCTCGCCCACCTTTTCTTGCCCCGTGAATGTTAGACACCGCCTTGTGGGATCACAGTTTTGTCGTCCTGTGAAAGTTAGACACCAGCTCGTGTGCTCACAGTTACATATTCTGTGATCCCAGTACACACTCCGCCCATCGGCTTCTGGCCTACCGCCTCACGTTTTTGCAACATAATAACCAATAATGTTAGACTTATTTTACGCCGAGTTGGAGAGTTACTGGTGGGAACCCAAATCCCAGGAGGTAAGGGGAGGGCAAATTTTACCGAACACTGCACTGTCAGCAGCGATTTTTGAACCATTCAAATAACAGCACATCTGATCAGCTTGAACGACAACGGATAATAATCTGTAACACACAGTAAATACAAGGAGGAGTTGTGTGGGTGCTTTCGTGTCGTTTCATCAATGAAATTTCCCAATAGCCTTAGCCCACTTTGTCTGCTCTAGTTCTCTCCGTCTTTCACAGTGTTCGCGCCGTCGTTTCATACCTCACCGAAAAAGAAAAATATGATTCATGGCCTTGTCTGTAGTAAGTCTTCCTCGACTGCTTCTACTCAGTAATTCTAGAACAAGTCGAGAGTTCGAACTTCTCCTTTCGCTCCGTCACAGTGCAGTGTTATGGTGGTGGTCTGTCATAATTATGTGTTGTGAACTCAACTCGACCCACGCTTCACCTATCAACAAAGTCGTGTCTAACTGCGATACATTCGTCCCTAAAACTGATATCCGAGACGAGGTATACCACTTGTTCTTTATCACTGCTTGCTGACCTGTGTGCTACCGCACAATAATCAGCCCGAAAAAAAAGCATTGCAGAACACACACTCAGAGTGTAATAAAAATGTTTATAAATGTATGCTGCTGAGTTCACATTGTGTTGTGGTGCATGTCAGACTGAGCGGGAGGCAATCTTGCGACTGGCTGCGTGTTCCAGGTGTGTGCGTTTGAATGCATAAATTATATGGGTGTGTAATTACATCAGCTGGTTCGTCTTAGTGACAATGAGCAGCAACAGTATGTTAGTAGGTAGGTAGTGTTGCTTAATGTCCTCAGATGTCAGTTGACATATTAGGGACAAGCTGGACAATGCCGAAGCATGGTTCAATATAGCTTTACGTCCACGGAAACCAGAAGGCTCGTTAGGACGGACAGCCCAGGACGGCCATCTCGACTCTCACACAGCTCCTGAACTATGAACAGTATGTTGTTGTTGTGTTTTTGTTTAATGTCCTCAGAGCTAAAAGCATATTAGGGACAATCATAAAGAGAAAGCTGGTCTGGATAACATACGTAAATATTGGGAGACGCGGGGGATGGGGGCGAAGAAGCTTGGTTCCACTTGCGGATCAATATTTGGATTGGGACATGAGGTCTATTGGTAAAAGGGGTGTGTGGGGGGGGGGGGGGTGGGTGAGTGGGAGAGATGGATGTGTACCTGGGATCCAATGCTGGTGGTCAGGGTTGCTGGGTCGTCTTGATGTCTGCATCACTCTTAGGCAATCTGGGCAGCGCGCTAGGGGTCCGATTAAAAGATCGTCGTCCATATTTACCAGTTAAAAACTGGGCTGGCAGATGGAACCTTTGCAATGTTTGTCCTCGGGCTGCACCAACATGTAATATTCGACAATCGGTACACACAGTATTTACAGTTAAAATCGTCGAAGCCGCACCGGTTAGTTACATACATTGTAGTAAAATCGAGGCTCGTAGTCAGGCGGACAAAAAAACACTGGGTATGCAAGCATTACACTTGTTGGTGGTCGCTGGAATCAGGCAAGCAGGACTACGAAAAAGGGTGCGGAAACACGAGAGACGTCGCCCCTTCCTCCGCCGCCGGGATTACCCCGGAGCGCGGGAAACGTTGAACGTAGCCGGTTGGCTCCCACATACTCAAGTAGGCTGCCAGTGGACAGGTGTAGACCAGTCTGGCTGCAGCCGTAAGAGGCTCCATCCTTCACGCTGATCGCACACTGCCAGGCTTTTTGTACACAGGGGCAGTCCCACGCTGCGTAGTTTCCCAGTCAGAGGCTGGAAGTGGTCTGAACATGAGGTGCAGGAGAACATCACGTGGTGAAACGAGACGCTCATCCCACACTCACACTTCGTCGGTACGCACATGAATCTCCAGACGCCCACGTGCAGACGATGCATGATGCGAGCTATGTAGGTCGGCTGTCCAGGGAAGAAGACTCCTGCCCGGCAGGGGGGAGAGGTATCGTCCCACTCCTTGGCCGTGGTCATTGAGTGGAACTCCTTCTCCCACTGCTTCCACGCCTGCTTGCTTAGTTCCGCATATACGTCGGCCAGGCCGATTTTCATCGTCACAGTCGAGGAGTCAACTCCCTTGGCTCCTCTTTTTGCTGCTCTATCCACCTTCTCGTTTCCAGAGAGGCAGACGTGCGCTGGTACCCACTGGAAGCGAACTTCCGTACCGCGGGTGATCAGCTGATGGGTGGTTGTCGCGATCTCAGGCACAAGATCCTCCCGTGCGTTTTGCGAGTCGGACTTGATGGCTGCCAGCGCCGCCTGGAGTCGCTGCAGATAACGATGGCGACGGGAGTGACTGGTATCGCGCTGATGTGTTGCAGGGCCATGGGATAGCCAGCAGACTCAGCGGTGAAGACGACATGCGGGTGGAATAGGGTGTGCTGAGGTGTTGAAAACTCGGGGATCACAAAGAGCTCAAGCTGCGCCACTCATCACCGAACCATCAGTGAAGATCTTCAGTGGTCTTTGGTACCTTCTTCCAGCCTAGCTAGCTGGACTGCAGAACGAGTGGTATTTTGGTCATTCTTAAGCCCTTCCATGTATACCTCAACGTGGCTCGTTTCCGAGCAAGGTGGATCGGGATGCATCGGCCTCTCGCGTCGCCACCTCCACACCATAGTCCTGCGCTCCGGACCAGGTCACAATGGAGGAGTAGGACTGAGTTTGGGAGGGGTCTCTTAAGCGCAGTAGTATACTCGTAAGACGGTGGAGTTGCGGACAGTCTGAGCATACTACAAAACATATTACTACAGATGAGCTGGATTGGCGACGAATAGGGAGGAGCACGGCCTCTCTGTACCCAGAACTGCGCACGGACTGCGGCAGCCGAGGGCCAGTCGCAGACCGCGCACCTCTATGGCGGTGAGACGGGCTAGGCCCGTTTTCGAGAGGTGGGGCATGGTTTCCAGTCCGTACGACAGGCGTGAGTACCACGTTCACGAGGATCTTGGGGGTGTTGGCCCAGGGCTGAGCAGATAGCACCTTGATCACGTTGAGGGCTCGGGAGGCGTTCCGCGCGTTGTGCGCGACCTGCTGGTTCGTACGCCCCCAGCGAGTGAAGTGTACACCTCAGTTACTTAACTTCTTCGTTGCAAAGATGACTTTGCGTCACCCTTATGTGCACCTCCGTTTCTGCGGGGTGTTGGTGTGGAATGGACGAACACCGTTTCTGGAAGAAAGAGCGAATCCATTATTTGCATAAAGTGGACCACCCCGTCCAAAGCTTCCTGGAACAGTTTCATGCTGTGTTTCACACACGAGCTGTTTGTGTGGAGACGTCTGATATGGGTGTCCGTCCATATCGCCAAGTCGTCGGCGTACATGGTCAGCACTACCTTTCCCGTGTCCAAGTCGTGGACCATGATGTTGAACAACAGGGGGGCGATCACTTATCCCTGAGGAACGCCCATACTTACTCCTTTGGTGGTCGACGTGGCTCCCTTCCACCTGACCTGCATCGATCTGTCGCTCAGGAAGGATCTGATGTAGTTGTACATGTTGCCGGAAATCGATCTTGTCGAGTTTCTGTAGTAGCTTGGCGTGCCAGACCTGGTCGTAGGCACGGAAGATGTCAAAGAAGTACGTCAGTAGGACCTTTCTCCCCCTACTGCCCTCCCGTCGTGCTCACCCAGTTTCACCAGATGGTTGTGACACCCCGTCCCCGTCGGAAGCCGGCCTGGCACACGGGAAAAACACTTTTATTGACTCACAGGGATTTAGCGTTTTCTTGATCACCGCTCGTACACCTTTCTAGGTGGGATGTCCGGCGCGATGGGTCGTAAACTGCCCGGCTTCCTTCCTCGGTTGCCGTGTCGTTGGCTGGGGACGACCTGGCGTGTTTCCCAGCGGGATTGGCCCCCATCCAGCATCTTTGGAAAGAAAACAGCTGATTTTCAGGAAACGACTCGGGGGGCCTACTTCGCATCCGATACGAGGACGGTGCCACACGGTGGAGGACTTTTGAATTTTTTGAGGAAGCCAAGGCGTCTTAGCTCGGTGCAAGGTCAGGGGTGTTACAACGACAAACTGTAGTCGGCACCAGGCGTGCGTGAAGGTAGCACTCACATCTCTAGTCGGAATTGTTTGCCGTCGCCGGGAGACTGGCGGTGTCACTGGCTCAGCGAAAAGTTCGCGAGAGCGCCGCTTGCTCTCGGGCCGTGGTGTACTTTGTGCTGCCGTGTTGCAGGTTACAATCAGGAAACAACGCACTGTTGCTTCATTCTTTTGATCTTCTTCCACACAGATCCTAAGTCCGCCTTCCCAGCCGAAATAGAATCCGCGAAGGCTATCCAGTGATCCTTCTTGGCCTGTGCTTATGATCTTGTTGCAGTCTCTGTTGGCTGCTATCATTCATTCGTGAGTCTCGGCGTCGGTCTTGAGATAGTTCCATATACCTTACAAGTTGACTCTGGACAGCTCATTGCATCTTTGTTCACCATAGGTTGCTGATTCGACCGTGACAGGGCTGTCCCGGTCGAATAGCACCCTGGGGAACAAAAGAATGCCAATGGAGGCGGTCATCGGATAAGCTTCCCTGGCGGCTTATAAATAAATGCGAGGAGCTATCGTCGGTTCACTTCGTCGAGGTCAGCATCGCCTACGTTTATCTCTGCGGTTCCCAGAAGACTCTTGAACAAGTCCCAGTTGGCCAGGTCGTAGTTGTACTTGCTGGTGGTAGCAGGAGTCTCATTCTCTGCTGAGAAAACGAAGCTGACTGTGATGGGCAGGTGTTCGGACGACAAAGAATCCGCACCTACTTCCCACTCCGCGCCGCTGGCTGTGTCGGGAGTCACGAGGGTCAGGTCGATAGCCGCCCGCCTCTGATCCGAGCGGTCAGGTATGCGGGTGAAAGATCCATCGTTCAACACGATGAATCACTGTTGTCTATCTGGGCGGTGAGTGAGGGCGATGAGGACTCGTAATCCCGCTCCCAGCTGCTGTCCCGGACGTTGAAGTCTCCAGTGACCAGGCATCTGCCTTTGTCTCCGAGCTCAGTCAGCCAGTCGAAACTGGTACATGACTGGGGAGTGTAGCAGTTCACAATCATGAAATCCAACTGCCCTTGAAAACACGAACCCTCACTCGCAGGTATACCGTTGGGGGACGTGTAAGTTCTGGTTCGTTGCTAAAGAAGGCCGTTGGTCCGAGTTATTTGCAGGCCATGACTGTCCTCGGAGAGACCGAACGTACGACGGCGGTAGTAGTAATACACTTCAAAGTTTGGGAGGCTACACGCGGTGGGCAGACAGGGGACTGCAACAAGACCTTCAAACTGATGTCTTTGACAACGTGTTTGAACAGTATTTGTTTGCAGTCATACGTAAATAAACGTGCCGAGAAATCCCCCCCCGCCCCTTTTCCGGGAAAGCGGGTACTGATACTGTGCGAACATAACCAGTGGCGGTAGTTCATGTTCGTCTTCTTCTTGTTTCCTCTCCTTGAGAACCAGCTGATAATTACACACCCATATAATTTATGCATTCAAACAACACACACTGAAAAACTTCCTCTTCTCACAGTAGTTCCATCCTAACTAAATCGATACTCAAGCTTCGTACAGTCAGTGTGTGTGTTGTTTTTGGGGGGTGTTTTGGTGTGTGTGTGTGGTGTGGGTGTGGTGTGTGTGTGTGTGGGTGTGTGGTTGTAGTGCGTTTTTTAAAGTTTTTTTGGTGGACTATGCTCTCACATGTGCATAGAATATCATATGTAGGTTAATATGTATCACGTGAGCGCTCAGGGCGTTGATGAGCGCATGATAAATGTACATTATTATTATTAAATGCTGTGCATGACTTGCACTTAAAACCCGTATCTCACAGTATCGCGGTGAGTATACAAGAGACGGCAAGTAATAAACTGATGAACTCCCAGTACATAATAGTATACAATAAAGTAACAGTGAAAAAAACGGATTAAAATATTCTTAACTAAACAGGGAAAAGTGAGTATTGGGTTGCCCCTAAATGTAGTGACACTGAGGACATTAAACATCACTTCATCATCAATCAGTCAGCAGGTTCCACTTAAGCACACAAAGAGAGGGCAGTGACACGGGAGGCATTGGGACCAAAACCTGACGGGAGGAAGTTAGTCATAAAAAACCGGCCCAGCCCGTTACTCAAAGCTGTACAAAAGGGGTCCATCACGGTTCATGGTTCAGGAGCTGTGTGGGAGCGAGGGGACGTCCTGGACTGTCCGTTCTAACGAGCCTTCTGGTTTGTGGAGTGATTATTGAAACCCTGCTTTGGGATTGGTCACAACTTGCCCCCAATATGTCAACTGCATCTGAGGAAAAAGCCCACCCCAACCCCGCACCACTCGCCCTACAGAAATTTAAGGACCGTTGCTTTAAATTTTAGTCCTTTTCCACAGTTTTCTTAGTATATTTTGGCTTTTTTAATTTTTGTTAAAAAGGGGGTTTAAAAGAGAAAAAGTAGAAAGTTCTGTGAGTGAGTGAGGTGTGGTTGTGTGTTGTTGTGTGTGTGTGTTGTGTGTGTGTGTGTGGTGGTGTGGTGTGTGTGTGTGTGTGGCTGGATACTTTTTTGAAGTCAGAGATGCCACGTGCAAGTAATTAACGCGACATGTTTATAACCAACCTGCTAGCGTTCTCAGTTGTGGGCCACAGAATCGCTCGACGACTTTTTTTTTTCCCCGCAATAAGACGTTACAATAAAAAAAAGTTTTAAAACTTCTTTTGTTCCTTCGAAACGCCAGGGAATACAGAAATGCTACAGGTAAATTTCAGGGAATGCACAAAATTTTGGCATTCGTGTATTCCTATAGCTTTTTTTCCACTTCATGAAAGCTGACCCTTTTTTAGGCATTTTTGAAATGCCTTACTTCACGGATTGCCTGTAAATATATATATATATAAAAAAAAAAAAGAGAGAGGAGAAGAGAGA
>JABMCL010000346.1:0-10000 GCA_018857735.1 Alviniconcha marisindica | reverse complement strand
TTTAAAAATTTTTGAAAAAAACCAAAAAAAAAAAAGGGGTTTTTAAAAAAAAAGGAAAATTTTTTAAAAAAATTTTGGGGTTTTCAAAAATTTTTGGGGGAATTTTTTAAAAAACCTTTTTTTTTCCCCCCCAAAAAAAAAAAAAAAAAAAAAAAAAAAAAAAAAAAAAAAAAAAATTTTTTTTGGGGAAAAAAAAAAAAAATTTTTTTTTACCAAAAAAAAAAATTTTTAAAAAAAACCCCCAAAAAAAATTTTTTTTTCCCCCCCAAAAAAACCCCAAACCCCCCAAAAAAAAAAAACCCCCCCAAAAAAAAAAAAACCCCCCAAAAAAAAAAAAACCCCAAAAAAAAAAAAACCCCCCAAAAAGGGGAAAAATTTTTTTTGGGGGGGAAATTTTAAACCCAATTTTTTTTTTAAAAAAAAATTTTTTTTCCCCCCCTTTAAACTTAAAAAATTTTTTTTGGGGAAAAAGCCCCCCGGGGGGGGGGGGGGCCCCCCAATTTTTTGTTTTTTTTGGGGGGGTTTTTTTTCCCCCCAAAAAACTTCAAGATGAATGGCTGTCTTGGCAGAAAAGGTCAAGCTGAACGTCTGTCTCGCCAGAATATTTCAAGTTGAACGTTTAGGTCGTCAGAACACTAAATTGAACGTCTGTCTCACATGGAATGTCTCACATTGTCCCTTCAAAATATAAAGCTGATTAAGGGTCTGTCTCGTCAGAACATTTCAAGTGGATCTATCTCGCCATACTTCTTCAGATGGAACGTCTGTCTCATCAGAACACTTCAAGTGGATCGTATTTCTCCTTAATTCTTCAGGTCGAACACTTGTCTCGTCAAAACACTTCAAGTGGATCGTATCAGGCCATAATTCTTCAGATGGAACGTCTGTCTCATCAGAACACTTCAAGTTGATCGTATGTCTCCCCAGAACACTCAAGGCTGAACGTTTATTTCTCCAAAATGCGTCAAGTTGAACTTATGTCTCGCCATAACACTTCAAGTTCAGTGTCTGTCTCGTCAGAACAGCGTACGTTGACCATCTGCCTCACAAACCCATCAACTTGACGCATTTTGGAGAAATAAACGTTCAGCCTTGAGTGTTCTGGGGAGACATACGATCAACTTGAAGTGTTCTGATGAGACAGACGTTCCATCTGAAGAATTATGGCCTGATACGATCCACTTGAAGTGTTTTGACGAGACAAGTGTTCGACCTGAAGAATTAAGGAGAAATACGATCCACTTGAAGTGTTCTGATGAGACAGACGTTCCATCTGAAGAAGTATGGCGAGATAGATCCACTTGAAATGTTCTGACGAGACAGACCCTTAATCAGCTTTATATTTTGAAGGGACAATGTGAGACATTCCATGTGAGACAGACGTTCAATTTAGTGTTCTGACGACCTAAACGTTCAACTTGAAATATTCTGGCGAGACAGACGTTCAGCTTGACCTTTTCTGCCAAGGGGGGGGGGGGGGGGGGGGCCCAATTCTTGCATGTGATATCTTGTGCTGGGATCAGGCTTCACATTCCACTGTGGACTATTCATCTGTCACAAAATGCACAACTTTTATTATTTTAATTTAATAACTTCGGGAGGGGGGGGGGGTGGATGAGATATGAAGCAGGAAAAAGTGGTCAACAGCAGAGTGGGAAGCGGGTATTTGAACTATTGAGCCAGAGAAGCGAAGGAAGGAGATAAAGATAGCATAAAGGTTGCTGGACTTGTTCAATGGAAGCCGCACTGCCCTGAGTCAGAGGGTTTGAGATCCGTCCTAACAACATAAGTACACAAGACCGTATAATCGCTGCCCTGAGTCAGAAAGGTCGTAAACAATACAATCATGTTGCCAAGATGGAACTACTGTGGTCTGGTCAGGTCAGGTTCACAGCACAACCACTGGCCCCGAGACAGAAAAGAAAGAAAAAAAAGGTCGGAACTCCGTCGTGATCATGTACCCAAAACGGTACAAAAGAGGTCAGGTCAGGTTACCACAATCACTGCCCTGAGTGAGAAGGGTGGTGTGGGAGATCTGGGCTAACGGCACACTAAAGCTTAGGCTAAGTGTGGTGTGTATAACCACCAGAACGGAGCCCCGTTCTACTGATACAGATGTCTATTTGCCACATCATAATGTTCTGGCTAGCAGCTAGACTACATCACATAAACATTAACAGCTACAGATGTGGCGAACCACCACAAGCCCCTGTGATAGAACAATGCACCTTTTCTTCAGAACTCAGTATCCCAATAACACGAAACTGTGTAGCGTTCTGAAATAAGATTAAAAAACACAGCAAAGGTCGTTCGTTTTTTTTAAAAAAAATTTGGGGGAAAAAAGGGGAAAATTAAAAATTTTTTTCCCAAAAAAAAATTTTAAATTTTTAAAAAAAAGTTTTTTTTTTTAAAAAGGGGGGGGGGGGGTTTTTCCCCCAAAAAAAAGGGGGGGCCCAAAATTTTTTTTTTGGGGGGGGCCCCCCCCCCCTTTTTTTTTTAACTTCGGGGGGGGGGGGTTAAAGGGGAAAAATTTCCCCCCCGGGGGAAAGGGAAACCCTTTCCCCCCGGGGAAAAAAAAAGGAAAAAACCCCCCCCCAAAAAGGGCCCCCCCCCCCCCGGGGGGCCCCCCCCCAAAAAAACCCAAATTTTAAACGCCCCGGGGGAAACCCCAAAAAAACCCTTTTTCCCCTTTTTTTTCCCCGGGTTGGGGGGAAACCCCCCCCAAAAAAAAAAAAAAACCCCCCCCCGGGGGGGGTTTTTTTCCCCGGGGAAAAAAAATTTTTTGGGGTTCCCAAACACCCCCATTGGGGGGGTTGGGGTTGGGGGTTAAAAAAAATTTTTTTAAAAAAATTTTTAAAAAAAAGTTTTTTTTCCCCCTTTTTTTCCCCGGGTTTGGGGTTTTTGTTTTTTAAAAAACCCCCCCCTTTGGGCCCCCCCCGGGGAAAAAAACCCCCTTTTTTTTTTTCCCCCCAAAAAACCCCAAATTTTTTTCCCGGGTTTGGGAAAAAAAACCCCGGGTTGTTTTTTTCTTTTTTTGGGGGGGAATTCGTTTTCCAAATTTTTTTTCCCCCCCCCCCTTTTTTAAAAAAATTTTTGGGCCCCAAAAAGGGAAAATTTCCCCCAAAAAAAAAAATTTTTTTTTCCCCCTTTTTAAATAAAAAAACCCTTTTTAAAAAGGCCTTTTCCCGTTTTTTTAAAAAAAAATTTTTTAAACCCCAAAAAAAAAAATTATTTTTTGGGAAAAAAAAGGGGGGAAAAAAAAAAAACCCCTTTTTTAAATTTAAAAAAAAAGGGTTTGGAAAAAAAAAAAAAAAAAAAACCCTTAATTTTTTAAAAAAAAATTTGGGGGGGAAAAAAGGGGTTTTTTGGGGGGGGGGAAAAAGGGGGGGGGGGGGCCCTTTTTTTTTGGGGGGGGGGAAAGGGGGGTTTTTTGGGGGGGGTTTTTTGGGGGGGGGGTTTTTTTGGGGGTCCCGGGGGTTTTAAATTTTTTTTGGGGGCCGGGGAAAACCCTTTTTTTTCCCCCCCCGGGGGAATTTGGGGGGTTTCCCCAAGGGGCCCCCCCCCTTTTTTTTCCCCCCCCCCCCCCTTTTTTTTGGGGGGGGGGGGGAAAACCCTGGGGGGGGCCCCCAACTTTTTTTTTTTGGGGCCCCCGGGGTTTAAATTTTTTGGGGGGGGGCCCCGGGGGGGGGGTTTCCCCCCCCGGGGGGAAACACCTTTTTAATTTTTGGGGGGGGGTTTTTTGGGGGGGGGGGGGGGTTTCCGGGGCCCCCGGGGGGGGGGGGGGGGGGTTTGGGGGGGGCCCAGGGGCCCCGGGGGGGGGGGGGCCCCCCCGGGGGGGGGGGCCCCCCCCGGGGGGCCCCCCTTTTTTGGGGTTTTTGGGGGGGCCCGGGGGGGTTTTTTTTTTTTTTTCCCATGCCGGCCCGGTTTTACTTGGCCCCCCCCCCCCCCTTAACCCCCCCCCCCCGGGGGGGAAAAAAAACCAAAACCTTTAACCCCCCCAAAAAACCCAAAAATTTCCCCTTTTAAAAAAAAATTTTTCCCCCCCCCAAAAAAAAAAAAACCCCCCCCCCCCAAAAAAAACCCCCCCCCAAAAAAAATTTTCCCCCGGGAAAAAAAAAAAAAAATTTTTTTCTTTTCCAAAAATTTTTTGGGGGCCAAAAATTCTTTTTCCCCCCAAAAAAAAAAATTTTTTTAAATTTAAACGGGGAAAAAAAAAAAAGGGGGGATTTTTTTTTGGGGAAAAAAAAAAGGGGTTTTAAATTTTGGGGAAAAAAAAATTTTTTAAGGGAAAAAAAAAGGAAATTTTTTTTTAAAATGGGGTTTTGGGGTTAAAAAAAAAAAAAAAATTAAAAAAATTTTTTTTTTTTTTTTTTTTCCCCCCTTTTTAATTTTTTTTTTTTTTTTTTTTTTTGGTACAAAAAAAACCCCCCGGGGGGGGGGGAAAAAAAAGGGGGGGGCCCCAAAGGTTTTCCCTTTTTTTTTAAAAAAAGGGGGGCCCGGAAAAAACCCGGGGGGGAAAAAAAGGGGGGAAAAAAAGGAAAAAAAAAAATTTTGGGGAAAATTTTTTTTTTTAAAAAGGGTTTTTTTAAAAATTTTTTAAAAAAAAAACCTTTTTTAAAAAAAATTTAAAAAAAAAAAATTTTTTTTTTTTTTAAAAAGGGGGGGTTTTTTTTTAAACCCCCCTTTCCTTTTTTTTTTAAAAAAAAAAAAAAAAAAAAAGGGGGGGGGTTTTGCCCGGGGGGAAAAAATTTTTCCCCCCCTTTTTTAAAAAAAAAAATTTTTTTTAATTAAAAGGAAAAAAAAAATTTTTTGGGCCCCCAAAAAAAACCCTTTTTTTTTTTTTGGTTTTTTAATTCTTTTTGGGGGTTTTTTCCCCTTTTTTTTAAAAAAAAAAAAAAAAAAAAAAAAATTTTTTCCCCCCCCCCCAAAAAAAAATTTTGTTTTTCCCCCCCCGGGGTTTTGGGAAAAAAATTTTTTTTAAAAATTTAATTTTAAAAATTTTTGGGGTTTTTAAAAAAAAAAAAAATTTTGGGGTTTTCCCCTTTCCCTTTTAAACCTTTTTTCCCCCCCCAAAAAAAAAAGGGGGAAAAAAAAATTTTTTTTTTGGGGGAAAAAAAAATTTTGGGGGGGAAAAATTTGGGGGTTTTAAAAAAAGGGGGAAAAAAAGGGGGAAAAAAAAAAAAGGGGCCCCTTTTTTAAAAAAAAAAAACCCCCCCCCTTTTTTTTTTTTTCCCCCCCAAACCCCCCCGGGTTTTTTTTAAAAAAGGGGTTTAAAAAAAAGGGGGGGTGGGGGGGGGGGGGGGGTTTGGGGGGGGGGGGGGGGGGGGAATTTAATTTTTTTTTTAAAAAAGGGGGGTTTTAATTTTTTTTTTTTTCCTTTTTTTTTTCCCTTCCCCAAAAAAAATTTTCCCCTTTTTCCCTTTTTTTGGTTTGGTTTTTTTTGGGGGGGGGGGGTTTTTGGGGTTTTTTTTGGGTTTGGGGGGGTTTTTTTTTTTTTTTGGGGGGGGGTTTTTTTTTTTTTTTTTTTGGGGCTTTTTTTTTTTTGGGGGGGTTTTTTTTTTAAAAAAAAAAAAAAGGGGGGGGGTTTTAATAAAAAAAAGGGGTTTTTTTAAAAAAAAATTTTTGGGCCCCAAAAGGGAAAAAAAAAAATTTTAAATTTTTTTTTAAAACCAAAACCCCAAAAATTTTTTTTTTTGGGGTTTTAAAAAAAATTTTTTAAAATTTTTTTTTTTTTTTTTTTTTAAAAAAAAAAAAAATTTTTCAGGGTTGTGTTTTTTTGGGGGGGGGGGGGGGAAGGGGAAAAAAAAGGGGAAAGGCCCAAAAAAAAGGAAAAATTAAAAAAAACCAAAAAAAAAAACCCCCCCCCCAAAAACCCCCAAAAAAACAAAAAAAAAAAAAAAAAAAAGGGGGGGGCGGGGGGGGGGGAAAATTTTCCAAAAATTTTTGGGGGGCCCCCCCCCCCCAAAAAACCCCAGGGCCCCAAAAATTTCAAAAAGGGAAACATCTTTGATTGTTTACAAAGTGTTGGTAATGATCTACTTCTTGATGTTCAGCATATAATTTTGTTTTGGGTGTTGGAGCTTCCTCCAAAAACAGAAAAATTTATGTGCACATTTTTGGGGCAGAAGTGTGTGTGTGTGTGGTTGTGTGTGTGTGTGTGGGTGTTTGTGTGTGTGTGTGTTGTGGGGTTGGTTTTGTGGGGTTTTGTTGGGGTGTGGGGTGTGTTGTGTGGTGTGTGGTTTTGGGGTGTGTGGGTGTGTGTGTTTTGTGTGGGGGTGTGTTTTGGGCCCGGCGTGTGTTGTGTTGCCTGGGGGGAATTTTTAGTGTGTGTGCTTGATAGTGGTTGTGTACATATGTTTGAGTTTGCATGTGCGTGTGTGAATACCTACACAACCATGTAGGCTGACTGCTGAGCAAAGTGTACATTCTCCTTGGGCCTGCTGATGGTCATAATTATTGTGGGTGCTCGGAAAAGAGAGTCAAATTCGCTTTTCTATATGCAACATCACAACATCAAGGCAGTTTTATGAGAACTGTTGCAATCATCAGCATCAACTTAATTACCATAGGGCAATGTTCTGCAGTGTTTAGCTATGCTCTTTTTATTTAATAGTTTATACACACACAAAGTTATATATATATTTTGCATGTGTGTGTGTGTGTGTGTGTGTGTGGTGTGTGTTGGGATGGGGGGGGGGAGGAGGGGAGAGAAAGAAGAGGAAGAGAGGAGGGGAGAGAGAGAGAGAGAGGAATTCCCGGAAGAGAAAAAAAGGAAATAAGGGAAGAGAGAAAAAATTTTGGTTTAGCAACACTTTTTTAAATAAAACAACAAAAAAATTTATAATTTTCAGGAAAATTGGGGGGGTGGGGGGGGGGGGGGGGGGGGGGGGGCAACTACCTTTTTCTTCCCATTTTTTGCCTTTTTTTCTCCTTTTTTTGACATTTTGACTTTTTGCAAAAAGGGTTTTCCACAAATAAATTTAAGTTAACCCAAAGGGTAAAAACCCAATCTTTCCTTAATTTTTCCACTGACATTTGATGAAAAAAGGGTTTTTAAAAGTAAAAGGGGGAACAACAAGATCTCAATGCTGTGTGGATCTGCACATAGCCTCTACACCCATCTAGGTGAGCACAACAACTTGAGTCAATTGACTGTCCCTCAGTGGGATGCTGTGGTCAAAAATTCCAAGGTGGGTGTGGGTGCAGAGGTGAAAGACGGAGTATATACATGTACATATATATGCAGTGAAGAGAAAGTTTACCCTTCCATAAATATGAATTAAACGAGCAGCTGGACAAAAAAAAAAAACAGGATTTTGGGGGGTTAAAAATCAAATGTTGTTTTTTTGGGGTTTGGTGGTTGGTTGTGCGTTGTTGGGTTTTGTTGTGTTGTTTGGTTTGTCCTTCCCTTTCAGGTTTTTTAAAAAATATACAATTTTCAATGAATCCTTTTTCCCCCTTTGTTTTAAAAAAAATTTTAAAACCCCCCCTCCCTTCAGAATAATACAAATTAAAAACCTTGTTCTATTATCAAGAGTATCTGAAACAGGATGAGACACATATTTACAACAAACAAAATACTTGCAAAATATCTGGCATAAAAATTACACATGACAATACTTCTGGCAAAAATATTTATATGGTTTTGCCAAATAATATTATTTACACACCAAATGCCCATCACCATAAGCCAAGCAATTACAACTATATCACATAGAAGCTGCAACTAGCTGCTTAAAGAAGCACAAAACTGAAAGAAGAAGAAATCAACCTGGCCAAACAAAGAAACAAAACAAAAATATAAACAAATCAAAAGGAGAAGGAGAAAAGAAAAGGAGAAAAACAAAAGCAGTTTGAACTCATCATGTTCTGATTCTTATCTGGTCAACTTTGTCATCAACCTTCAAAGCAACATCATTGACAGGTAGCACACGAAGACTGGTTGCATTTATTAATTAATTCATTGATTTGTTTTAGTTTTTACTCTGCTTAGCTGTTCACATTCACTGTCATCAATGTATTGTCCAAGACAACACGGGCTCCTGATGGATTGTGTTTTATACATACAAGTGACAACCACCTCAGCGAAATCTAACCTTGTGTTATAGAACTTGGCACAGCTGAATGAATGTTTGCTGTCAGCACAATATGAAATTCATAAGGTATGATAATGAAACTAAATGCAGTTTGGTGAAATGAGGTTGCCACAGAAGGATGAGTTACCTACTACAAAGCACAATAGTAATGACTGACTGATGAAAGTTGAAGGAAACAAATCCAATATTAGTTTAGAAGAACTGGACAGCACCAAGATAAAAACCACTGTTTTAAGCAATGATCAAATTTGGAAATGATGAATTCTAACAGACTGGCGAATTAACAGAATGTTATGGCATAATGTTAGCAGCTGGTACATCTGGGTTGGAGCATGAAAGGTGAAATGTGGGCCAATGCACAGGATTTTGTTAGCAAAGCTGGCAGATACTGCACAAGTCAACATAAGCCTGGACTGACAAAGTGAGAAGAAAAGAAAAAAACAAACCAATTTTTAGCGGTTTTTAAAATCCAACGACACATTTGGGGCGATTATTTAAAGGGTGACTGAAGTGACCATGCCTGTGATGAGGGGCTACAGAATACACCCACAAATGGGAATGCATGAGGCATAATCAAAACTCCCAAGAAGATGGGTGAAAACCCCCAAAGCAGAAATAATACATTAGGAAGTGACCAAGAAGTAGCCAAAACTGCCAACATGACTTAAATTCCCCCAAAGCAGAAAGAAAATTACAGGAGGTGATCATAACTCCCAAGGTGGCTGGAATCCACAAATGCAGTGTGAACATTGGGCACATACACCAACAGGAAATGATCAGAACTTCCATGTGGATGGAATCCACAAAAACAATATAAACAGTGGGCACACACATCAACAGGAAATGATCAGAACTCCCATGTAGATGGAATCCACAAAAACAATATAAACAGTGGGCACAACACAAAAAGGAAATGATCAGAACTCCCATGTAGATGGAATCCACAAAAACAATATAAACAGTGGGCACATACACAAACAGGAAATGATCAGAACTCTCAAGAATCTCTGAAAGCATAGCACATGACAAGAACTAATCTTGTGATGCTTTGAGAAAACTGGGCAAAGCAAAAACAACAACAACAAAAACCACACAACAGCATTTCTTCCCTCAGAACAAGTCAAAATTACTGGAGAACCTGTTTTACCCATAATGACTCTGTGATGAAGACAAAAGTCTGAAAAGGCATCTGAATGCTTGAAACTGCTAAAGCAAAGTATGAAACCAGCATCATTTTCTTGTTGAAAGGACAATTCATCTGTTGTATATTGTTAGTGGTCATATATATATATACATATTCTTGAATCCTTTGCTAATTTTTCTCACTTAAAGTTGAAACTGTCAGAGAATGTTTGTTGCAAAACCCATTGTGTTTGTGTAGATCAGAAAAGAGCACTATATAAAAGTTATTAATACTATGTGTTCAAATAGTGTTATCCTAAAAGGAAAACAGTTTGTAACAATGGTACTTCCACAGCCTGCAACTAGCTATTTCTGGATTCCTGATACTGTATTTGAACACATGTAGAAAATCAATCATTTTTACACCTGAATATGGTCCAAATGTCATTTTTGAGAAACTCCACAAGTTCAAGAATAAACCAGCATCACTGCTTGTGCATAAAGGTTTGAGAATTGTGGATCAGAACTTGCCAGGTTATCTGGCCAAAGAAAACAGAAGCATTGCCACAATCGACCTGGCTGACTTTACCCCAAGCACAGGCATGCACAGAATGAAGTCACTATGGTTGGTAAGAAAAGAATGTCTCCGTATGATGCAGAGACCCTGGCCACACAGAGAAGGCCAAAGGGGGGAACAAAAAGGAGATTAATGAAGCAAAACAAGAATCCCATCACTTCAAAGAGGGCACCACTAGTAGAAGTAGGGAACTGTTCAGAGGACT
>JABMCL010002948.1:0-11835 GCA_018857735.1 Alviniconcha marisindica | reverse complement strand
ATGAATTTGAATTGATGCGTGTAATGGAAATATAATGTGTGTACGTGATGAGGGAGGCCGGAATTGACCCAATACAAGATGGTCGTTGACCTCTCTCAGATCAAGATTTAGACCAAGTGACTACTTAGACTACTGGTAGCCTTCTACACGGGAAATCTTGAATATGACCAGCCTTCTACAGGGGAAATCCTGAATATGACCAGCCTTCTACAGGGGAAATCCTGAATATCACTGTCGTTCGCCCGTGCTGGAATAACGTGTGTGCGCAGAGAGAGGCATTGTCCCCGCAAGATGTCGGACCTGTCAAAGACTAGGAATGTCCCCGTAACACCAAAGCAAACAGCCGGACATGAAGGGTGGGGACTCCAAATGCTGGTGGAGTGGGGTGGCGACAGCGGCCTGGCCGTGTCACGAGTCTTCCCGGTGTGGAGCTAGCGAGGCAGCGAACACCTGTTGTCAGTGCGCTCTCCGGGCTTCTTGTAAGTTGGCTGTCATCACTAGTATATTGTGACGAGTTCCGGTTTTGAAGGCAGAGATTTTTTTAATTATTGAAATACTATTATAGCGGGCACTTTCTTGATTTTGTGAAGGAGCTGTAGACGTCCAGGTGTTAGAGGATTTATTTCGGTGCGGGTGAATCGGATGTTCTTGACTGGAAGAGTTAGTTTTCGGTAAGAATACAGCTACAACGAAGTTAATAGAAGTCGGTGGATTATAGGATCGATGAAGTACAAAAGTGTTCCCTGCTAGAGACGAGCAGAGAGTGGCTGACTATTCAGTCCTGTACACTGTTGGCCTAAGCCTAACCCTAACCGATATATATATATATATATATATATATATATATAACTATAAGGCCCATGTGCCGAGCGGAGCGGCCCGACTGTCGGGAAGGGAACCCGACACTTTCCGCCGGCGTTGTTGTGGCGTAGGCCTGGATGGCTTCCTTGTCAGTTGAACGTTTCACTACACACACAGATGGCCCTTTGTTGAGGTAACACGCTTTACGCCATTCCGCCCGGTTGACTTGGATGATAGGCCGGTAGAAACCTGGCTTGGCTTTCTCTGTTCCAGGGCAGAGAGCGTGAATGTGTTCAGGCTTTGCAGCGTTGCCAGTGTCAGTAGTTGTTTGCGTGTTTTCTTTAGATGTGAAAGCTGAAGGAACTCACCTTCCCGTGCTAAACGTCTTGTGTGCTTAGAGCGGGTTAAAAGAACACATCTGCAGTAATTATTGGAGATTAGTCACAAGCAGCTGGCTTTGGTACTAGTTTCCTCATCTCTGGTGTAGAGAGAGCGTGTCACTGGATGCCTGTGGTTACTGGAGATATATATTTATATATATATATAGTAAGCAGTGCGTTTTGGTACTGCAGTTTTCTGGTCTCAAGGGAGTGCATGTTATTAGATCCCTGTGTCGTGAGATAAATAAACATAAGCGATCCTTTCAATGACGACAGCGAAAGTCATAGCACTTGTGTAGTCCCCATGTCAGTAGGTTGGCTACCCATGACATTGGATACATCAGTCTTCAGATGTCACTGGATCTCCCAAACAACCCTCACCCAAACCCCGGGCCCTGACATGGGGGGGACCCCGGGGGTTTTTAAAAAAGGGGGGGGGGGGGGGGGGGGGGGGGGGGGGGGGGGGGGGGGGAAAAAAAGGGCCCCCCAAAAAAAAAAAAAAAAAAAAAATTAAAGGAAAATTTTTTTTTAACCCCCCCAAAAAGGGAAGGGTTTTCCAAAAAAAACCTTTTTTTTGGGGTTTAAAAAAATTTTTTTTTGGGGGGTTTTTAAAAAAATTTTTTTTGTCTTTTTTTAAAAAAAGGGGGGTTTTGGGGGGGGAAAAAAAAAAAATTGGGCTTTGGGGGGGAAAAAATTTTTTGGGGGGGTTTTTTAAAAAAGGGGGGCTTTGGGGTTTTAAAAAATTTTTTTTGGGGGTTGGGGTTTTTAAAAAAGGGGGGTTTTTTTGGGGGGAAAAAAATTTTTTTTTTTTGGGGGTTTTGGGTTTTTTTTTTGGGGTTCGGGTTTTTTGGCCGGGGTTTTTTTGGGGGGCTTTAAAATTTTTGGGGAAAAAAATTTTTTGGGGGAAAATGTTTTCTGGGGGGTTCCGGCCTTTTTTTTTAAATTTTTTTTGGGCCGGGGGGGAAAGGGGGTTTTTTTTGGGGGGGGGCCCGGGGGGGGTTTTTTTTTTTTTTTTTTAAAAAGGGGGGTTTTTTTTTTTTAAAAAAAAAATTTTTTGGGGGGGGAAAAAAAACCCCCCTTTTTTTTGGGGGTTTTGGGCCCCTTTTTTTTTTTTTTTTTTCCCCTTTTTTTTTTTGGGGGGTTTTAAAAAGGGGGTTTGGGCTTTTTTTAAAAAAAATTTTTTTTTTTTTTAAAAAAAGGGCCGGGGGTTTTTTTTTTAAAAAAAAGGGGGGTTTTTGGGGGGGAAAAAAGGGGGTTTGGGGGTTTTTGGGGGGAAAAAACCTTTTTTAAACCCAGGGGAAAAAAAAGGGGGGGCCCAATTAATTGGGAAAAAGGCCGTTTTCCCCAAAAAAAACATGGGGGGCTTTTCCCCCCTTTCCCTTTTTCCCCCCCCAACCCAAAATGGGAAAAAATTTTTTTCCGGGGTTTTTTTTTCCGTTAAAAAGGGGGGAAAAATTTTCCCCCCCCCCCCCCCCAAACCCCGGGGGGGGGGAAAAAAAAAAGGTTTTTAAAACTTCCGGGAAAAACCCCCTTTAAAAAAACTCGGGAAAATTTTTTTTTCCCCAAAAATTTTTTTTTTTTTTAGGAAAAAATTTTTTAGTTTCCCTTGGGGGGAAAAAAAACCCCAAAATTTAAAACCCCGGGGGGTTTTTTTTTAAAAAAAAAAAAATTTTTTTTCCGGGGGAAAATAGCCCCAAAAATTTTTTTTTTAAAAAAAAAAAATTTTTTTTTTCCCAATTTTTCCCCCCGGTTTTTTCCCCGGGCCCCGGGGTTTTTTAACCCCCGGGGGGTTTTTTTTTTTAAAAAAAAAAGGGGGGGGGGGTTTTTTTTTTAAAAAATTTTTTTGGGGAAAAACCCCCCGGGGGCCCCCCTTTTGGGAAAAAAACCCCGGGGTTTTTTAAACCCCAAAAAAGGGGTTTTCCCCAAAAAAAAAATTTTTTTTTTTTTTTGGGTTTTTCCCCTTTTTGGGGGGGGTTTTTTTTTTTGGGTTGGGGTTTTTTTTTTGGGGGTTTTTTTTTTAAATTTTGGGGGGTTTTTTTTTTTTTTCCCCCCCCCCCCCCCCCCCCCCCCCCCCCCCCCCCCCCTCCCCCCCCCCCCCCCCCCCCCCCCCCCCCCCCCCCCCCCAAAAACCCCTTGGGCCAAAACCCCCCGGGGGCCCCCTTTTTTTTAAACCCGTGGGGGGAGGGTTTTTTTGGGGCCCCGGTTTTAAAGGGTTTTTTTTAGCCCCAAAAGGGGGGGTGGTTTTTGGGGGGGGGGAAAAGGTTTTTGGTTTTTTTACCAAAAGGGTTTAAAACTGGGGTTTAAAAAAAGCCGGGGGGGGTTTTTTTTTTTTGGGGGAAAAAATTTTTTTTTAAAAAAAAAGGGGGAAAAATTTTTTCCCGGGGGGAAAAAAATTTTTTTGAATTTTTTTCCCCCCTTTCCCAAAGGTTTCCCGGGGGGTTTTTTCCCCTTTTTTAAAAAAAAAAAAAAAGGGGGGGAACCGGGAAATTTAAAAATTTTTTCCCCCCCGGGAGGGGGCCCCCCCCCCAAAACCCGGGGGAAGGGGGGGGGAAAAAAAAAAACCTTTTGGGGGAAAACCCCTGGCAAAACCCCTTGGGCCCCCCCCGGGGGGCCCAAAAACGGGTTCCCCCCCCCCCCCCCCCCCCCCCCCCCCCAAAAAAATTTTTTTTCCCCCCCAAAAACCCCCCCCTTACCCCCCCTTTCCCCCCTTTCCCTCCAAAAGGGGGCCCCCCCCGAATTTTTCCCCCCAAAAAAATTTTTCCCCCCCCCCCCCAAAAAACCCCCGGGGAAAAACCCCCCCGGGGAAAAAAATTTTTGGGGCCCCCCCCTTTTTTTTTTGGGGGGGAAAAAAAAAAAATTTTTTTTTTCCCCCAAAAAAAAAAAATTTTTAAAACCCCTTTTTAAAAAAAAGGGGGGGTTTCCCCCAAACCCCCCAAGGGGGGGGCCCGGGCGGGCCCCCCCCCCCCCCATTTTCCCCCCCCCCCCCCGGGGGGGGCCCCCGGGGGGGCCCCCCCCCTTTGGGGAAAAAGGGGGGAACCCCCCAACCCAAAAAAGGGGGGCCCCGGTTTTTTTTGGGGGGGGGGGCCCCCCCAAAAAAATTTTTTTCCCGGGAAACCCCCCCAAAAAAGCGTGTTACCTCAACAAAGGGCCATCTGTGTGTGTAGTGAAACGTTCAACTGACAAGGAAGCCATCCAGGCCTACGCCACAACAACGCCGGCGGAAAGTGTCGGGTTCCCTTCCCGACAGTCGGGCCGCTCCGCTCGGCACATGGGCCTTATAGTTATATATATATATATATATATTTTTTTCGGTTAGGGTTAGGCTTAGGCCAACAGTGTACAGGACTGAATAGTCAGCCACTCTCTGCTCGTCTCTAGCAGGGAACACTTTTGTACTTCATCGATCCTATAATCCACCGACTTCTATTAACTTCGTTGTAGCTGTATTCTTACCGAAAACTAACTCTTCCAGTCAAGAACATCCGATTCACCCGCACCGAAATAAATCCTCTAACACCTGGACGTCTACAGCTCCTTCACAAAATCAAGAAAGTGCCCGCTATAATAGTATTTCAATAATTAAAAAAATCTCTGCCTTCAAAACCGGAACTCGTCACAATATACTAGTGATGACAGCCAACTTACAAGAAGCCCGGAGAGCGCACTGACAACAGGTGTTCGCTGCCTCGCTAGCTCCACACCGGGAAGACTCGTGACACGGCCAGGCCGCTGTCGCCACCCCACTCCACCAGCATTTGGAGTCCCCACCCTTCATGTCCGGCTGTTTGCTTTGGTGTTACGGGGACATTCCTAGTCTTTGACAGGTCCGACATCTTGCGGGGACAATGCCTCTCTCTGCGCACACACGTTATTCCAGCACGGGCGAACGACAGTGATATTCAGGATTTCCCCTGTAGAAGGCTGGTCATATTCAGGATTTCCCCTGTAGAAGGCTGGTCATATTCAAGATTTCCCGTGTAGAAGGCTACCAGTAGTCTAAGTAGTCACTTGGTCTAAATCTTGATCTGAGAGAGGTCAACGACCATCTTGTATTGGGTCAATTCCGGCCTCCCTCATCACGTACACACATTATATTTCCATTACACGCATCAATTCAAATTCATACCCTTGACTTACAGTTTAGCAATTTATTCGTATGCAAACGAAAAGGAACGCCAGTTCACTTATTGAAGAATACAATCCCATTTTCTCTATAGCTCCGATAAACGTTGGGGACAGGTAGCCTAAAGCGTGCTGATCCGAAAGACGAGTTCTGTTCATGGCCATCGTCTCCTTGACCTGAAATTGTACAGCGTGTCAATGACCTGTTTTTGCCTGCCCGCCAGCGTAGTATAACCCAAATGTTTGTCGGACAACCTGCATAATACAAGTTTATGATGATGATGATGAAGTGAGTTAAGTCCTCGATGTCGTGACATATTTGGGACAAGTTTTGGGCCAATGCCGAACAGGTTCATAATTCTTTACGTCCACAAAAAAAGGTGTTAGGGGGACAGCCGGACGGCCACCTCGACTCTCACACAGCTCCCCCAACTTGCAAAATAATTACTTCTATATAAAGCAGTTGGTACCAAGTCAATACATACTTCTATATAAAGCAGTTGGTGGCCTGCAGAGAAGAAGTCTCTACGCGTGCGAGTGCACGACACGTCGGCCAAAGGCAGTTTACAACTTCCCAGGCATGATGGCTCCGCCCCAACCTCGCCAAAGGCCAATGGTTCGTTAGCAAGTTACCGTTACCGTTTGGGGGTGGGGTGGGGTGGGGTGGGGTGGGGTAAGTAAGTTGGTGTTTTACGCCCAGTCAACCGGTACGGATATATCAGAGCGATGGTGGGGTGGGGGGCTGTGATGAGGGTGTATGTATATAATTATAATAATTATGAAATATTTCCGAAGCGCGAACATCTAAGTCTAAGTCTAACATGAAAAGAGTTCAGCACGCTGTACAAAGTTCACATGTAAATTACAGCCATTCGACGTTGAGACATCTCAAACGGAAAACGGCAATTAATGTAATAAATCATAAATCACAAAAAGGTTTAAACAGGAAACCCCATTTCACAAATTTTTTGGGGAAGGGGTTTTACATGTATATATATATACATTGGGAAGTCGGGTACATGTACTTTGTACATGGAAGTGCCAAGGCTGCAGGCCTCCCTTGTACATGTACCTTGCATTGGGCAATACTGGCCTCCTTTGTACGTGTACTTTGTATTGGGCAATACCAGCCTTCATTCTACATGTACTTTGTACTGGGCAATACCAGCCTCCTTTCAACCTGTACTTTGTATTGGACAATACTGGCCTCCTTTCTACATGTACTTTGTATTGGATAATACAGGCTTCCTTCGTACATGTACTTTGTATATTTGTACCAGGCAACACTGGCCTCCTTTCTACGAGCATTTCGTACGGGCAATATTGGCCTCCTTTCTACATGCACTTTGTACTCGGCAATACTGGCTTCCTTTCTACACATACTTTGTATTGGGCAATGCCAACACTGCGGGCCTCCCTTCTACATGTACTTTGTATTGGGCAATGCCAACACTACAGGCCTCCCTTCTACATGTACTCTGTGTTGGGCAATGCAGGCCTCCCTTCAATGTACTTTGTATTACCATTGGGCAATGCCAACACTGCATGCCTCCCTTCCATATGCACTTTGTATTGGGCAATGCCAACACTGCATGCCTCCCTTCCATATGCACTTTGTATTGGGCAATGCCAACACTCCAGGCCTCCCTTCCACATGCACTTTGTATTGGGCAATGCCAACACTGCAGGCCTCCCTTACACATGCACTTTGTATTGGGCAATGCCAACACTGCAGGCCTCCCTTACACATGTACAACAGGGCAATACCAGTGCAGTGAGCCCCCTTAGACTCAGTCTGGCATCAACCACAACCTGTAAGCCCCCTTAGACTCAGTCTGGCATCAACCACAACCTGTAAGCCCCCTTAGACTCAGTCTGGCATCAACCAAAACCTGTAAGCCTCCTGAGACTCACAGTCTGGCATCAACCAAAACCTGTAAGCCTCCTGAGACTCACTCTGGCATCAACCAAAACCTGTAAGCCTCCTGAGACTCACTCTGGCATCAACCAAAACCTGTAAGCCTCCTGAGACTCAGTCTGGCATCAACCACAAACTGATGTAAAATCATTCTGATTGTGAGACTTGTCCTGAGGTGACCATATGTGGTTAAAAGGAACCAATAACTAACTCACTACATTCTTTTAACAGTCTTCTGCCGCCGTCTTATTATGAACAGTCTGGCAGTGGCCTCTGTTCTGCTAACAGTCTTCCAACAGCCTGAGCCCTCTGTTCTTTGTGAACTATTCCAACTGCCCTGTTCTGTGAACAACCTTCCAACTGCCTCTATTCTAGGAGTATGAACAACCTTCCAACTGCCTCTATTCCATGAGTATGAACAACCTTCCAACTGCCTCTATTCTATGAGTATGAACAACCTTCCAACTGCCTCTATTCCATGAGTATGAACAACCTTCCAACTGCCTCTATTCCATGAGTATGAACAACCTTCCAACTGCCTCTGTTCTATGAGCAACCTTCCAACTACCTCTATTCTACGAGTATGAACAACCTTCCAACTGCCTCTATTCCATGAGTATGAACAACCTTCCAACTACCTCTGTTCTATGAGCAACCTTCCAACTGCCTCTATTCTATGAGTATGAACAACCTTCCAACTGCCTCTGTTCTATGAGCAACCTTCCAACTACCTCTATTCTACGAGTATGAACAACCTTCCAACTGCCTCTATTCCATGAGTATGAACAACCTTCCAACTACCTCTGTTCTATGAGCAACCTTCCAACTGCCTCTATTCTACGAGTATGAACAACCTTCAAACTGCCTCTATTCTATGAACAACCTTCCAACTGCCTCTAGGGTAGGACAGAAAGGTATCCGGTGGTTCTGATCAGTTACAACAGCAACCGACCAACCTGTTCATGTTTCAGTCACAACAGCAACCGACCAACCTGTTCATGTTTCAGTCACAACAGCAACCGACCAACCTGTTCATGTGTCAGTTACAACAGCAACCGACCAACTTGTTCATGTTTCAGTCACAACAGCATGCAGTCACCAGCTGAATGTGAACAGACACTGCACTAACAGATCACAACACAGCAGTAACAGACTACCATAATAAACATGTTTTTATTATGGCCCTGGCCCTGTGTATTCTCTGAACAAATGTCTTCCCGCAAAATCTACACAATGAACTGCTAGCTTCTGGCGACCGTGCCATGATATTTATGACATACAAGGTGGGCAGTGGCGGCCGCCGCGAGCTCCACTTTAAAATCCCAATGTCGGCTTTACAACCCAACAGGAACAACTTAATTCAATAACTGTCAAATTAAATCTTCCCACTGCCGTCTCTATAACCCGACAGGAACAACTTAATTCAATAACTGTCCACTTTAAAATCTTCCCAATGCCGTCTCTACAACCCGACAGGAGCAACTGAATTCAATAACTGTCCGCTTTAAAATCTTCTCACTGCCGTCTCTACAACAGCGACTGACAGTGACACGACGGGAACTTCGTGCTCTCAGTTTTGAACTCAACTGTTCTGACCCTTAAACAACACGTTTTCTCAACAAAACTTGAAAAGCCTGTTCAGACGCACGCATTTTTTCTATTTGAATAAACTGTGAGAGGCTATCCCGTCCAAACTGACGGTTCAGCACGGCACTCCCGTCTAACTGCCGGACGGGGTCGTGACGCTCGCGAGGGTCGTGGGGCAAGGTAGGTGTGTGCGCGCGCGTGTTATCTGCAAGGAAAACATGTGCAAATCTGCCGTGACTCATTTCCTAGGCAGTGCCCAGCGCGTCACAATACCAACACGCAGGCCGCGTGCGACGGGACACGGCTCTCTGTCTGCAGTCGGACAGCAGCTGGCTGTCGCCGCGCATGGCGATGGCACAGTGGTTAACGCAGCCACCATCACTGGGGAGGACGCTAATTGATATCCAAGTTGCAGTTCTCGTGCAGAAAGAAAACTAATTGTACGAAACTCGAATTGAGTAACACTCAAGGAGGCGGTTGAACCATTTTGGGTCACAAATATTATCAAGCTCATTCAGACAGCTTAATATTTAGCAAACGAAGCTAACATTGCTGCAAAAAAAGTTGTTTTATCGCATTTGTGTCGTTCAGTATGCACATAATAATTATTCAGCACATGATCAATAAAATTATTGACTTGCCGACTTTCGGTAATCCAGATCCAAAATAACATCTCATCTGTTCTGTTTATTACATCTGTCATGCTCAGGCTACACTCTCAGCTTTCTAATCAATACTTGAAAAGATGAAGAGCACATCTCATCAGTTCCCGGTCACTTGTGACAAGCTACACATTCAGCTTTAAACACCCAAAATAGAAATAAAATCTCATCTGTTCTGGTTGTCAACTACGGCTAGCTACACTCAGCTTTCTACATTAAACCTCAGCTACCTCTTCAGTTTGACCACTTACTATAATCACTCAAAACCTTCTGGTGCTGGCTGTTGGAGGGTCTGTCAGATGATGAACTGATTATGTGTTTGTCACTGTCAGTGTATCAACATACAGAGACAGAGAGATAGAGAGAGAATGTGTATGTGTGTGCACACACGTGTGTAACTGTAAGAGAGTGAGAGAGAGATCACACTGTTACATAATTATTTGTTTGCTAGTTGTTTATAGTTAATGTGAATTACTTCGTAATGCTTATCTCTGATGTCAGTCACTGTAAATAATCTTTCTTCTTCTTTGAGCTGGCATGAGATGCAATGTGTAATAATGTAAAATGCTGCAAGTCTTTATTGTCATCAAAAGTGAAGGGCCTTCAAGCTGCAGTGTCACATACTTGGCCATGTTCACAAACCTAATCCTCCCACCTTATGAAATGCACGCACAATTCCATACTCAATGTCAGTGACCCCGCAGTGATCAGCTGGGCAATGCTACAACCACCACGACACAGTACTTATCCATTTTACAGCTAACCGTCACATAGTATCCATTTTACAACTCTTTCTTTACGCTTATAATAGCTTGCAGCACTATTAGCTCATCATTTTTACATGGCCTGCAGCACTGTAAAAAAGTTATTATTATTATTATTTATGGGGCACTACATTCAACAAATTCTCTCGGTCTTAAGAAAGTAAGTGTTTACTATGATCATTTTGTTGGACAGAACAATGTAAGCGTTTACTATGAGCATTTGTTGGACTGAACACTGTAACTAGTGTAAGTGTTTATTATGATCATTTTGTTCCACAGAGCATGTTTTGAGACGGGTACTTCCTTTAATAGCTAAAGTTTAAATATATATAGTGTACACACATGCCTGTCACTCCACTGTAGATATGTACATGTATGCAAACTGACAGCTGCAAGTAAAGCCTTCTGCCCAAATTATGTCAGATGGAATGCTCCTGTGGTAAATCACTAACTGTGTACCCGTGGACTCACTGGAACAAAACCATCAGTTAAACCTCCTTGTTTCTAAGGTCTGCCCTTGCCCCTCCCATGTATCACTGCATTTACCCCTTGCCCCTCTCATGTATCACTGCATTTAGTGTTACTGTTACTGTTTTGCATCAATCCTCATTTATCAATTTCCTACAAACGTTTGACATCTAAATCAATTTCTATGGTCTTGGTGTGTGTTAAATATTCATTCAACTTCTGCAAAGCCTGGACCTCCATTTGATGTCCCAGCCCTTCCTGTCCGGATCTTCCCCCTTTTTTCTTTTTTACTTCCTCCTTTGTTGTCGTTTTTCTGTTAATGCACCATTCTCCTGACCCTTTTCCTGGAAAACTCTCCACAATATTTTTTGTTAAGTCTAAGAGATCATAGGCCTTCTGGCTCTTAAAAAAGTGTGCAAGACTCAACACCTACAATATGGGTGTTGTCACACCAATGACGTACAACTTTGTTTATTTTCTGAGATATTTTATAAACAAAAACATGCCATCTGGTCAGAGCATGCAACAATGCCTACTTGACAACTGGGCATGATCGGCTGTTCTTGCTGACCACTGCTCCAAAACACTGCGGAAGGCACTTCCAAAAGAAATCAGATTCTCTCAGTCAGCCTCTTCCTTTACAGCAGCACTCACAACTTGCCTTTTTCCAACATGACACTGATTGGTGCGTGGCTGCATGCAAATGCGTTTGTGACGAGCAGGTTATATTAATTACTATAATGCTTGACTAAATCAGTAAATGTGTCTATGATACTCTATGGCACTTATGCATTGTGTATCAGCTGCAATACTGTTAATAATTCTAAAGCGCTATAAGCTCTTGTAACTGTGAGAAAGGGTGGGTGCTTTATAACTTATGTAAGCTGTTACTATTATTATTATATTAAAGTACAAGTGATTTTTTTTTTATTTGATTTTTTTAAGTATCCTGTCCTGTCAACATGGTTGACATGAGTGATCAAGACCAATAGCACATTAGCAGGTTTGCTCAGTGTCCGTATGTTTGCTCAGTGTCCGTAGGTTTGCTCAGTGTCCTTTCATGCAAAAGGAAAAAGAAAACTAAAGTTCCATTCTGCATTCATGGGTCCTACTTGTCTCACAAAACCCCTGAA
>JABMCL010003391.1:0-17879 GCA_018857735.1 Alviniconcha marisindica | reverse complement strand
AAGCAATGTGCACATTGAGCTACGTGAGTATCCACACATATACACACACACATCGTACATATGCATACTCACACATGGGCATACATGTACACATGCATGTGCACTTGCACACACGCGCTCATGCATGCACGCACGCATGCACGCACACACACACACACCAATACACACACACACACACATTATTTTTTCCCCTTTATCTGTTTGATGGGAGGAACAATACATGTTTGTTTTAGCATCTTTTACCTCATGCCGCCGAGACTTGGATAGTTTGTATTGATTGGAATCGAAAGCTTGTCAGTTCAGGAGGAATTTACATGCTTACCATTCTGTAGTGTATGTCACTTGGTAAGAATTTGTTGGAGGGGGAACTGGGTGGTGGTTGTGGTGGTAATTGGTCTTGTATTGTCCACAGTTCATGTGTAGAACTACTACTAGGATTGTTCAGCTTGTGTTAGGATTGAGGACAGTGGTGATGCTGACAGCAAGGTGTTTCTGTTTTGGTGTGAAGTGGAGTTATCACAGATGCCATTTGGGTGTCTTTTTTCTCTCAGAGTTTTCTGATGGCAGTGCAAAGTTCTATTGTCGGGTGTACTTCGCTGAACAGTTCAGGAAGCTGCGCAAGCACATCTTTCCTGCTGGGGAAGAAATGTAAGTATATGGTGCAGTTCACCGTCAGCTTATTTTATTTGGTTGTCCATTTGCAGAACACTTCTGGTGCCTTGCATGTAGGAACAAGACCCAGACACACAGATGTACACTTAGTAAATCAAAACATTCCTCGCATTTTTAAAAAAAAAATTGCCCAAAAAAGAGATTTTGACCAAGTATCTACCCAGGAACCCAAATCTAGAGGAAAAGAAAAGGGGAAGAAACTGGGGGGAGTGATTTGTTTATTTAAGGGTGCCTCCTTCCTTCTTTGGGAAATTTAAATGAATGTGTTAAGAAATTTTTGGAGGAGAAAATCCCTAAAATCAGTGGGAGATCAAAGGTTAGGGGGATTTTTGAGCAATGGTTTGTGGGTGCGACCCTTTTATTGGTAGGGGGACGTTTGACATTTTTGGGCAGGTTTTTCCGCTCCCCCCCAGCCGTGCCCAAAACCCTTTTTAGGCCAAGGGGGGGGCAAGGTTAAAGGCCCCTGCATTCTTGCAAAACTTTTATGGTAAATTAAAGCCAAGGGGTGTGTGTGGGGGGCGTGTTTTTAACACAAAAAATGGGGATTTGTTTTTTTTTAAAAAAGCATCTGTGTCATAGTACTTTTTCATGGAATGGAGGTGGGGGTGGGGTGTTTGTGGGGTGGTGATGGAGGTGGTGGGGTTTGGGGAATGTGATTTTTCTTGTTTGTTTGTGACATTTCACCCCGGGAAAATTTTTGGTGTGGGTGTGTGTGTTTTGGGGGGTGCGTTTTGGGGCGTGCGGGTTTTGTATGTGTGTGCCACATGTGCATGCTTGTGGATTTGTATCTGTGTAACATTGCACTGCGTAAGATTGTGTGTAGTGCGTGTGTGCGTGTGTGCATGTCGCGTGTGTGCGTGTGTATGTGTGTAGTGTGATTAAGGTGCACACTAGTGTTGTCGCTGTATGCTGTTAGCTGTATCTGTGTACATGCATATGCGTAAGATATGAGATGTGGTAGGGCGTGTAGGGTGTGTTGCAGAATGTAAGGTTGAGCTGTATTCTGTGTGTAGGCCGAGTGTTTCAGGTATTGTTAGGGATGAGCTACAGATGTTCTAAGTATAAGGGGGGTGCAGTGTTTACTGTGTAGTAGCGGCTGAGATAGTGTTTTAGCATTATAGTCGCCGAGAGTGTTGTCTCGCTGCCTGATAGGGTTTTTTTTTTTTTTTAGTGTTATCTGTGCTGTAGCGAACTGACCGTTTCGCCCGTAGTGCTAGACCGCGGACCAGCTGAAGTATTCTGCGTCGCCCTGCCCGGAGAAGTGCCAGTTGCAGCAATTTCTGCTGTGTAGGGATAGACAATGCCAAGTTATTTTAGGCGTGCTTAGGGTGAAGTGCAGCGTTTTGTGTACCAGGCGATGAGGACCTGCAGTATAGTCTGCTGTGTAGGGATTTTTTGAGCTGCGCCTATTATTGTGTCTAGGACGCAGAGAACAGCGCAACACTAGCAAAACCACACTAAGCCTATACCTGGGCCTAACCAACCTGTTGACAACAAGGTGTCGGCAGTAGTCACTTGCTCTGAAACGCGAAGCATAAACCTTGGTAGTCACCTAATAGTCTAGTTAAGGTCTTGCTGTCACTTTCAGACCATGCTGGTCATTAACAGAAGTCCTTGCCAACACAGTTAACCACACTTTTCATTTTTTAGCACACCTATCACATGTGTACACACATGCATGCACTCAGCACAGCCAGCACGCATGATCGACCTATCACCCACCCACGCCGCATACTCGCACACACACATACACACACACACCAAAAGAAGAAGACAAGATTTGACTGAAACTCAATGCCTCATATTCTATTCACTTTCATGATGCCCTAAGTTCGGTGTCGTTGTGATGCCTGCTTCCTGCCTTTTTTTTTTTGAGTTAAAAAAACAAACATGAACAGCTGGCAATGGCCACAACAGCATTGGTGTGTGTGATTGAAGTGCCAAGTAGTGTTGTTGTAATGGTGTTGCAATTAACACCAATGAAGAAAGCAAAAGAAATAAAGGTGTCGATGTGGAGTGTATCAAGTCGTGGTGTAGTACCCGTTCTAGCTAAAGTAAACGAAACACATTGTGTTGTAGTTGATCGCAGAGAAGTGCAAAATAATGTATGACTAAGAGCAGGCCATACAAATAGGTCTTACAGAGTGTATTGGCCGTGCAGACCTAGCAGGTCTAGTGGCCAGTGATATCATTTTCGTGTAATAGCTAGACTGCGCAAAAACAACCCCAAACGAACAAAAAATTAAAAATACTCATCGCCAAAACTTTCAACAAAATACTGAATTAAACTAAATCCCTGTAAGAAACTGTGAGAAACAGATATCCTATCCTTCAGGAGAGAGAGAGTGGAAGAAATAAGTGACATGCATCGTGTAACCCCCAGCCCCCCCCCCCTCACCCGCCCCCATTCATCTGTTTTGGGGTGCAGTACTGAGTGCATCTACATTACTTACCAACATTACAGAACGCACAAAAACTATTGTGATAGGAAGTAGATGTATGTAGGCACTGTGTGTGTGGGTGGAACTTAGATATCTTACTTACTGCCCCAACCTTTTACAAAAATACCTGAGTGTAGTTGCGGCTGAAAGTTGTGACTGGTGTAATTAAAAGTACTTCCTCAGAGTAACTCCCCCTAACACAAATGCGAAGAAGACACATCCGATGCGCTAATCAAATGACTTTCAATTTTGTTTTGCTTTTTAACAGAATGTGATACTTCATTTCTCTAGTTGACAACCACGAAGTTTTGCTGGACATTGCCTACTCATACTTGCATTAACAAGGTAGACTATAGGCAGATAATGGAAGATATTACAAGCACGAAGCTGGTTGCAGCCATCTAAATGATTTTAAAAAAGAAGAGGGGCGAGGGGGGGCCAGAGCAGGGGAGCAGAGAGAATGCTTAGGGGTGTTGAATGTGCCATTGAGAGGACGATCGGTTTTGGGGAGTTTTTTTGCGAGAGAGCTGGCTTGGTTTGAGGGAAGTAGGAGGAGATGCGAAATTTCCTGAGCTTGATAATAAGCCGGCAAAATCAAACAATATTTTGCTGGGATCCTGTATCTTATAATGGCCTCATTTCACAGCCATAAGAACATCCTAACACTCAAAACCAGAATGAATAATGGCACATCATGAACCACCGACCCCCTCGATAAAAGCAAGGCAAGGGGTTGTAAGCGCGAGATAGGCGGAGAGAAGGGCCAAAAATAGCCTTCTGGTGCCACACAGCACTAGCACGAAACAGCACACATAAGGAATCATACTCAAATGTTAGCAGTAAGCCATGTCCAAAGAGAAGTACTAAACTGGCCAGACTACGAAACAAGAGAGAGAGCTCCCAAGAGACGTGCGTATTGCAAATACACAAATAAGGGAGTACAATAGTGCGTGTGATGGTGTACAGAATAGAGACTGCTTTTTTTTTTTTTTGTTTGTGTGTGTGTGTGTGTGTGTGTGTGTGTGTGTGTGTGTGTGAGGGTGTGTTATTTTGTGTGTATGTTATACCCTCCCCTACCAAAGTTAGCACAGGGTATATTACAATTGCCTCCATCTGTGTGTGACGTGTGACATTTTGTCTTTTAGATGACAGATTCATCATGAAGCAGATGTCTGCAATGGAGGCAGATTCCTTTGAGAAGTTTGGTCCACAGTACTTTCAGTACATCACCAAGGCTTGCAATGAAAAGGTAAGCCATTGCATCTGTGATTGTGTGTGTGTGTGCGTGTGTGTGTGCATGTGCGTGTGTGTTTTGTGTGTAGAGCAGGCATTAGAGACTGAGGTGGCTTGTATGCACGATGTAAGCACCAGCATTTTGAACAAGTAGTCCCTTTTTCATGCGGGTGCATGGGTGAGTTGGGACATGGGAACTAATGTGTGACAGTTATTTTTTTGTACCGTACTGTGTCATTAAGGCTTTGACCCTACATAAAAAAATGTGTTTAAAAAGTAACTGCATCAAGCCTTTGCTAATAAAAGGTTATCCAACAGATTCAGCCAGTCTAAAAAAGATGGCAAAATTGTATTCAATCCATGTTTGAAAAATGTCAGCGGTTGTATTCAGTCTAGGTTTGTGCCAGAGTGTCAGTTTCTCACCTTTATGCTACAGGTGTGCACAGGCAGCATTCCTACTCTCGCTGTCAGTCACACGCTCATACGCCCGATCACCTAACACAAACTCTTCAGCCGCGTTTTCCCTCGCGTTGCAGAATCCCACTGCCCTGGCAAAGATTTTGGGAGTGTTCCGAATTGGTTTCCGCAACACTCAGACCAACAGTGCTCTGAAGCAGGACCTCTTGGTCGTGGAGAATCTCTTCTATAACCGCAAAATCTCACAGGTACAGTTACAGGCACATCAGAAGAACATATGATGTTGATGTATTTGCTCAAAAATAAAAAATAAAAAAAGAGAGAAAATAAAAGAGGAAAATCTGTTTCACTTTGGTTTTAGAAACAGAATTTCATCTTATAGATGTTTATTGTGTGGGATTTATCCTACATGGGTCCCACATTATCAGAGTGACAAACATTACACTTGATTTCTGTGAATTAGACAGAATGCTATCTGTAGTTGTGTGTTTGCAGGGATGCTTTGGCAAACCCACATTCCTTTGTATTGTTGTATTATGTATGTACAGTACAGCATCAGTGCTGTTGGTGTTTCAGAAATTTGACCTGAAGGGCTCCATGCGCAACCGCCTGGTGAACACAGCAGGCAAGCAAGCGGAGGAGGAGCTGGTCCTGTTGGATGAGAATCTTCTCAAATGTAAGTCTTCCACACTGAGGCTGTTTTGGAAGAAGAGAAAAAGACTGAGAAAAAAGAAAGAAAAAGCCCAGCATATGGAACCAAAACCAAAAAAGGAAAGAAAAAAAAGAAGCTTGATCAGGGTGTGTAACAGTATCTCCACTGGTTGAAAAAGTTGGTCTCCATCCTTGTTTTCTTCCTCAGCATTCCAGGAAATCTCCATCCATTTTGTGCCTCATTAGACTTGTGTGGGGAACAGAAAGGGCCGTTATTTTAGGTGCAGGATTATAAGAGATAACTGAGTGTTGTACAGCTCAGCTTGTAGCGAAGCAGTTTGTCAGTGTCCAGTTTTGTTGTTGCGGCGAGTGTGGACAGTCCTCTGTACCTTCGTCCCCACGCCAAGAGCGTGCTGAAGACAGCCATCACCAATGACTCCATGTTCCTCTCCAGAAACCTGGTCATGGACTACTCCCTGTTGGTGGGGCTGGACGAGGTCACCAAGGAACTGGTTGTTGGTATTATAGGTAATGGCTAAGTATGAACTATCATGAATAGGGTCTGTTCTACACTTCTGAAGACGGGCAGTCATAAATAGAGGCCGTTTCACACTTCTGGTCATGAACTTTCATAGCTAAAGACTGTTTCACACTTCTGGCCATGGACATTTTTTTGAAATGAGGGCTTTTTCACCCTTCTGGTCATGGATTGTCATAGGTAAGGGCTAATAAATGCTCTTCTGAGCTTGTCATGTAATAGGTAAATACTAAGTAATAATAGGCAAGGGCTATTTTACACATCCAGTCAATGACCACTTGATGGGATTGGTAGAGAACTTGGTGCTGGCTTTGTATGTGAGGATTGTTTCACACTCCTGAGAGCAATGGATTGTTGTTGTCACATTCTTCCATTCTTCCATTCTTCCATAGAGCATGAGCATGTGTCTGAATCAGTGACTATGAAGCGTGCTGGCAGCATGCTCTTCCTTACCTGTGTGTGACAACAACAATCCATTGCTCTCAGGAGTGTGAAACAATCCTCACATACAAAGCCAGCACCAAGTTCTCTACCAATCCCATCAAGTGGTCATTGACTGGATGTGTAAAATAGCCCTTGCCTATTATTACTTAGTATTTACCTATTACATGACAAGCTCAGAAGAGCATTTATTAGCCCTTACCTATGACAATCCATGACCAGAAGGGTGAAAAAGCCCTCATTTCAAAAAAATGTCCATGGCCAGAAGTGTGAAACAGTCTTTAGCTATGAAAGTTCATGACCAGAAGTGTGAAACGGCCTCTATTTATGACTGCCCGTCTTCAGAAGTGTAGAACAGACCCTATTCATGATAGTTCATACTTAGCCATTACCTATAATACCAACAACCAGTTCCTTGGTGACCTCGTCCAGCCCCACCAACAGGGAGTAGTCCATGACCAGGTTTCTGGAGAGGAACATGGAGTCATTGGTGATGGCTGTCTTCAGCACGCTCTTGGCGTGGGGACGAAGGTACAGAGGACTGTCCACACTCGCCGCAACAACAAAACTGGACACTGACAAACTGCTTCGCTACAAGCTGAGCTGTACAACACTCAGTTATCTCTTATAATCCTGCACCTAAAATAACGGCCCTTTCTGTTCCCCACACAAGTCTAATGAGGCACAAAATGGATGGAGATTTCCTGGAATGCTGAGGAAGAAAACAAGGATGGAGACCAACTTTTTCAACCAGTGGAGATACTGTTACACACCCTGATCAAGCTTCTTTTTTTTCTTTCCTTTTTTGGTTTTGGTTCCATATGCTGGGCTTTTTCTTTCTTTTTTCTCAGTCTTTTTCTCTTCTTCCAAAACAGCCTCAGTGTGGAAGACTTACATTTGAGAAGATTCTCATCCAACAGGACCAGCTCCTCCTCCGCTTGCTTGCCTGCTGTGTTCACCAGGCGGTTGCGCATGGAGCCCTTCAGGTCAAATTTCTGAAACACCAACAGCACTGATGCTGTACTGTACATACATAATACAACAATACAAAGGAATGTGGGTTTGCCAAAGCATCCCTGCAAACACACAACTACAGATAGCATTCTGTCTAATTCACAGAAATCAAGTGTAATGTTTGTCACTCTGATAATGTGGGACCCATGTAGGATAAATCCCACACAATAAACATCTATAAGATGAAATTCTGTTTCTAAAACCAAAGTGAAACAGATTTTCCTCTTTTATTTTCTCTCTTTTTTTATTTTTTATTTTTGAGCAAATACATCAACATCATATGTTCTTCTGATGTGCCTGTAACTGTACCTGTGAGATTTTGCGGTTATAGAAGAGATTCTCCACGACCAAGAGGTCCTGCTTCAGAGCACTGTTGGTCTGAGTGTTGCGGAAACCAATTCGGAACACTCCCAAAATCTTTGCCAGGGCAGTGGGATTCTGCAACGCAAGGGAAAACACGGCTGAAGAGTTTGTGTTAGGTGATCGGGCGTATGAGCGTGTGACTGACAACTCCCTAATGGCGAAAAGAATGCCAGTGATTTTTTTTTGTTCTTTCTTTTTTTCATGTGAGAGATGCAGAGAGAAGATAAAAAAGGTGTTTACACAGAAAGCACCAGAGCCGTCCTTGTATTTTTTTTTTTGGTGACCTCTACTGCACCCAGACTCCTAATCGGCCTACGTACAGCCGTAAGCCTGGTGCCGAACGAGAATGTCATAAGCCTGGTGTAGCAGAACGCAACCAATTTGTAGCATACACTAGCTTCTCTCTTAAAAGCCTCCAGTAGGAGAGAAACTGTGCCACACTTCCATTGTTACAATATGCATGCAGTTAAAAATATAGTATGAAAAACACATAGTACTAGATAGCTGGACCATATGCTAACAGCTGACGATGATTTTCAAACAGGACTTAATTTTAGTAATACCATCTACCTGCCACATCTTCTTTCCCCCATCCCTGACAGATCATCGGCTGAATATACTAGCCAACAAAATAACTAAACAAGACATGGGACAAAGACAACACCCTCCCCCAACAAAACACTTAATTATTATCTCACCTAGCAAAAGGCTCAAGTAAAATTAGCAATCTCTGGCAGTTTATTATCGTGTTTGTAAGCACATAGAGGCCCATTTCTCACTCACTCTAGTTCATTGTTTAGCGGTATCAAAAAGCTAAGCCTCATACTGTACAAACTAGAGCATCTATTTCAGTTGCCAACATTGTTTGAAGAACTTGGCCCATTCATTACAAAAAAATAAATGTCACACATTAGTTCCAATGTCCCAATCTCACCCCCTCCTCTTCCCCCACTTGCAAAACGGCCCCACAGTTGAAAAAAAGTTACGTGAACTATTCATGGGTCTCCGTCGAAGTTATGCTGGTACGCGTCCTAATCATCAGCAGTGCATACCACTGCACACCTCAGTACTCTGTTCTAGAATGCAAGAAAAAACCCCACTGCGCTTACTAACCATCACACAAAAGCTGTCCACACACGCAAATCACTGCCACTTACAAAATCATCAGACGCTACTAAGACAGGCACCCAGACATAAGATCTACAGAAAGCTAAACTATACAGGAGGCGTGATTTCCATTTACATCTCACTATGCACACACGCCAGTTGTGTATGGTTATATCAGGGCTAACTTGCCTACTGGTCAAAGTATCCAGTCTAAAATGAAAAATTAGGACAACAAATTCTTAAATCACGGAATTGAGCCATGGCCCAAACCTGCAACAACCTTGCAGAGACATTGTACTGCTTTAACATGATGCGAAAATACATCTCATGTCAGTGTAAACTTCCAAGGTAAGACAGATGGAGAGGTGTGCACTCACAACTGGATCAGATACAACATCAAGATGGGCTAGGCAATTACGTATGGACTAAATACCCTGAGCGTGCTTAAACTACCGATGGAGTGAAACCTAGTAATACACTAATTGCATAGCGGTGAAAAAGAAAAAACACTGAAATATCCAGTTCATTCGTGAGGTATAACATACACACAAAAACACACCCTCACAACACACACACACACCCACAACACACACAAACACACACACACACACACACAACTCGACCTTTTTGCATCTACTCTAAATCACTAGCACTCTCTCTCTCGGTGGGCGACTAAAACTCACTCTCTCTCTTCTGCAGAGCCTAGTGGACGATGTCGTCGCTCACCCCCCCCACACCCTATGCTACAGCCACATGACGAGCACTGAGTACCGAAAAAGACACCGCTCACACACAGAATGCCCACTCGTACGATGCCAACAGCATGCACACATGAACCTAAAGCACACCCACAAGACACAACTACGTCTACATATCTTCTCCGTCAACACACTCGACACTCCTACACACCTCCCACCTACCCACACACAACCAACCACATGCACACTAACAAATACACACAACTACCAGCACACAAACAGTAGTCCAACACACAACACACACACACACACACACGACACACTAACAATAATGCACAATCATTCTTACTAAGAACAAAAGTATGCGACATTATTTCCAGTAACCATCAAGATACATAAAAAAGCACGCATATGCAATGTAACAGGGCTGCGCCTAACTTATTCATGCATCACAGAATAACACAGCAGTACAATCACAAATACTACGTACACTTTCTTTAGCCACACACGCACACACGCCCACAAACCCACATCTTTAACCGCACATTGGAATGTGGCAATGTATGTGTACACAGAAAGACAAGATTTAACAATGCAGTATGCTTAGATTCGATGTACTCCCGATACGTGCATAGGGCACAACTTATAATGCACCTACACAAATACGCTCATGCTAACTAGCCAACGTCCCCAATACACACACAGCACAGCAAGCCACACACACACACACAGATACACACATCTCCCCCCCTCCCTTCTCACAACACACTAGCCAGCTACATTCTCCTATATGCTATTTAACCTGTACTATTTACAAGCCAGCATGTACGTACAACTAGCACTACGATGCATATCCAAATGCGTAATCGCGGACACGCAATCATCAGAACTATCACAGCAATCGAATAATACATTAAGTCATAGGCAAATCAATGCTTTGCAGCTGACCATAGCTATAGGCCAACCCAGTAGCTTCCGATGCATGCATTATCACTACGCTCCCCCTGGCCTCCAAAGGCTTGCAGCGGCTGATGGGAAGCAGATACAACCTGCACAGAACTACAGTTTCGTCAATACACGTCGAGAGTGGACTACCCAGAATGATACAAAGTGCCATATAACTTCTTCCTTAAACAGCCCAGCACAAACACGGAACAATTGCTCAACAACATCTCAGTTAACTTAATGAGAATCCAGCACTACCACTGATTTTATGATGAGCGATATCTGACCCACAAACCTAATTGCCTATTCCTCTGACACCACATTCATTGATGGGCTCACTAACTACAGAACGTAGACCAGGAACTAAGATTCCTTTTTTTTTAGTGTGGCATCTTAATCTGCACTCATACATATCACTCAATTCGGTCCATACTATTCTTATCCTAATATGCCTCTTTGTCCATCTAGACGTTGCTTACAAGCACATGCTGTCAGTTACCAAATACCAAAGTTCGCAGCTGATAGGATAATGATACGAGCGTTTGTGCGGATCAAAATCCTCTTTCATAGTAACAAATTCTGGGTGTCAACATCATATTTTTATGCTCTCAAATTGCTAAAGATGGAGGCTACAATGCGATTAAGCGATTGACTTACTAAAGCGCTAAGTGACGATCCTCTGGTTACGAGTCTCAAACGAGTGGGTGTAGCGCAAATGTTACCATCTTGAGAAGACATGAGGGACAAGGGAAGCGGGAAAAGGCCGAGGCAAGAGTGGTTCTGCAAAATGGACAACCAAAAAAATTAAGCTCGGACGGTGAACTGCACCATATACTTACATTTCTTCCCCAGCAGGAAAGATGTGCTTGCGCAGCTTCCTGAACTGTTCAGCGAAGTACACCCGACAATAGAACTTTGCACTGCCATCAGAAAACTCTGAGAGAAAAAAGACACCCAAATGGAATCTGTTATAGATAACTCCATTCACACGCAAAACATGAAACACCTGCTAGTGGAGGCATCACCACTGTCCTGCAATCCTAACACAAGCTTGAATCAATACTAAGTGTAGATTCTATAACATGAACTGTGGACAATATCAAGACCAATTACCAATGATCACCATCAAACAACCTATACGGCCAGTTCCCCCCTGGCATTACATATCGATTGTGATTTGTCTGTGACCATTATTTGTGACATTACAAGTATTTACAGAACATGTGTACTGTTTTGTTCCACAGGCAAGACAGCCAGTGTACACCTGTTGCATCTCTCTCGCAACCCCCCCCCGGCACAAACAAGCTGTACAAAAAAAATATGGCGATTCAATCAATACCAAACTATCTGAGCACACATGAGCGCCCTGTCTCTTTTTAACCAAACTCGGAAGGCGGCGAAGCATCAATGAACGGTAATAGAAAGAGTAAAGCAGAGAGACTGCCAAAAATCCTGGTAGCAAAGATATACAAAATATCGGACCTCAGTTCCGTCGCACTGTAAAAGGAGCAACATGCGAACAGATAGTGGTTATTACTCCCCTAAGCCAAAGGACATGAACATCATAAAAGAATAAGAATAAAGTATATTGATTGTAACTTCACAAGCGAGATGAACGAACAAAAAAGAGAAAAACTCAGAAAAAAAAGCAAAGAAAAGCCAGCTTCCAGCCACAACAGTTAACTCATCAACCTACATCATAATGCAAGCCAGACCAAGTAAGTTCACTAGTCACTATGGACCTGTCATGACTGACTGCAAGCTCAAAAATGTGCAGCAAAACAATACACAAGTTTGTATTGCAGGAAAATAAGGAAGTTGTCACTTCAACAGGTTCAAACAGGACACAGGGTGAGACTGATAGAGTCGCATAACTCTGAAATCTTGACACAAACAAAAAAATCGAAAAAAAAACAATGATGTGATGTGGGATGAAAACAGTTGGTCGCTGTCAAAAGTCAACAAAGTCTCTCGCACGACGGTCGGATGCCCACATGAGGGTAGCGTGGGGGACTGAGCAGGTGGTTCGTACGCGGCTCGATGCCGTGACATGGATTGGTGTGATTGTGTCACAAGTTAGTGCGTACGATCTGGCAAACATATCAGGCCATTGTGCAAAATTTCCGATTACCCACACACGTATTACTAGTTCTCTGATCAAACAGCCCATCGTGAGTGCAAATGGTCGCCACGACCATACAGTCTCTGATATAGCCGCCTGCTACAGAAGAACTGAAGCTACCCTAGTGGCTACATGTATTACAGCAGCGCCTGCCCATGTGTGATATGCATATGTACGATTTGGGCGGGGGGGGGGGGGGATACAGATCTCACGAACGGGGCTTAGCGCAGGATGAAGCTTGTGTTGTACATGTGTATATGTAAGTGGCATCATTGGCTCACGTAGGTACTCTTTGGTATAAGCTCAATGAGCCTGGCACATAGTCTTGCAGCTGCTAACCTGACGTTACCTATGCGCCTTGTCTTCTGCTGGTCTCTCCGTGATTGCTCACTCACTGCCTGCTCCTCCGATTAGGCAGGTGATATATGCCCATCAGGATTCATCTGAAAAAGAACGACACATGGACTCCACTGCCCTGTTGCTCGTAGCGTGAGTCCTCCAGACGCCATTGCCTCTCCTCCTCTTGAATGTCGAAGGGCACTATGCTTCCAATCAGGCTCCGTTACCACCTGACCGTTGGCAATGTCAGCGTATTCTGTCTGTGTAGAGCAAAAGAATGCAACGAAACAAAATTGTATTATAAATCACTGGGGTAGCCCCACGCTGTATTAAGTGCCGTCTTGTACTGTCTATTTCCAGCAAGACTCAGCTCGCACGAGAAGCTGTGATAGTCAATGAAGCTGAGAGTAAGCTATACATTCATCGAGGGCCAGTCGCAATGCACGCCACTGAGGCAGACCTATTCCAACTGATCTTACAATCTTGATTTCAAAGACTTCGTAAGCGTAAACACAAACACACACACCACACACACACACACACAGCCACACACACACACACCACACACACACAACACACACCACACACATGCACGCACGCACAAACACACACACACGACACACACGACACACACACACACACACCACACACCACACGTACTGCTGCAGGCACACTACAAACACAACCACCACACACTACCACAACAACACACTACAGCCACATACACTCACACATCCTGTATAACAACCACTACAAAGCCTAAGCCACATACACAAAAGAGATCACCGATAGAATATGCTGCACGAGCATGTAGCGTACAAGATACCTACATCATGTCTCAACCAGAGCTCATGCAGATAGACTCTTATCAGCTAATATGGTGATCAAGATATAGTCCATTGTGAGGTACCGAAGATATTGCATCAAATTGTTACTCTGAACTAAAAAATGCACGCACACACATAAATGCACTGCAGGTTGCACGTGCACCTTTACAGCAGCTGTATGCGCACGCACACACACACACACACACACCACACACCACACACACACAGATCGATCACACACACACACACAGGGAGAAGGTGGCAAAGAGCTACTTAATCTAAACTCCATGAACGTGCGATACAACAAATGTGCAGCTGTGCTCCACAATGGCAGTTTTAACAGGGACACTAACAGCTGACTACTAACTCTAACACTTGGTGAACTACACTAAAAAACAAATCACTGTGAGCTAGGACCACTTCTAGGAAAACCATTTCAGTTAACCATACTTTCATGCGGTTAACAACTATGACGCGAAATTTTAGTTAAGCTGTTCATTTTGCTTTGCACAATTGAGAAGCTAGCATTTTCTAGTCAAAAAGGGCGTAAACAGTGTCAAATGGCTATTGAACACAGCAAATAAAACCGTAACTAACCTTATGACTTCGATGCATACTCTAACTTGGTGGATCTCGCGAGTTAGCATGCTAGCCCTTTACACTGTCCACAAAAAACTGAACAACAAGACGGTGTTGACAAGTCTCTCTCACAGTTCCAAATGATGCAAAACTAGCAATGAGCTTGCTTACGTAAAGCACTAGCTCTCAGGTGTCGGCAGTATATATGACAGGAGTATACTATATTTATAGTGTAGAATTTATCTATATATATATATATAAGATATATAGAGAGCCTCACTAATACTTACTAATTGTTGTATATAAGAGTTGGTGGGATGTGCTAGACCCACATCCATCAGTTCTTGTCTAAATGTTCTCAGTAGGCACTACTCAGTACTTAGTCTCCTTTGTGCGTCCGCGCCCGCGATGTGTGTGTGTGTGTTGACGTGCTTTTTGAATGAACTGAAGTGTACAACTTCCTTATTTTACCTCATCAAACTTTAGTTGCTATTGGTCATGATGTCGATGGCTTTAGTACTTGCAGCCATCACTATGGACAAAAGGCTACCATGATTAGTAGCACTAATGGGTAGTTATGTGCACTAGGTGATATGTAGGACAACAATATTTAAAGTTCTGTTTGTTGAAATGTATGTTAAATGTGGTTGAGTGAATGTCAATAAAGATCTTACTCTGTTATTGGTACTACAGACCACAGTCGTGATGTTTAATGACTCTGCGTTAGAGAATAGCGCTCATATGTAGCATGTATTTACTATTATTATTTTAATTACGAAATTATCTTCATGTCTACTTATCAGTAGAAACTAAGAGTTATATAGCGCAACATGCCTTGATGTAGACTTTTATACTTTTTTCTGAGAGATATGTAGTAATTTGAACTTATACTATGATTAGTACACCCATATTTCTCAGTTCATCGTTCTCTGCATGGTGAGGTTGCCTCTCAGGAGCCACATGATCCAGCCATGTTTTGCTGTACTTCATCCACATATAGAGAGATACTATATAGACACAGAATAAACCAAACTTACTGTTGATATAATTCGATAAATAAGACGGCACTAAGCAATCATGTATGGTGGTTATTGATGAGCTGGAGATGATTCTCTGCTACGCCAGCGCCTGCCACCTTTGCCACCAGTGATTTAAGTACCAGAAACACTGTACCCATGTTCCATGTTCTTTTACATTGCAGAACGTGCTGATCAGCTCTGCTGATACTCTCAGGCCTCCAGATTCCTTGTACCAGACGTTCCTTGATCTGCCTCCAGAGGGCCCCTCTACATATGGAACTCTCACGGGACCTTCCCTCCAAAGAAACCCTCTCTAGTGAACTCCTCCTTAAAATGCCAAACCTCAACTGACCATTTCTTGTTTGCAAATAACTAAATCTGTAAGAATATTTATAAATGAATGTTGAGCCTTCATTGATGCGTCCCAAGTTTTAATGAAGTTGACCCACTGTTGAGAGTGCAGCGAATTAAGTGTGTAGTTGCATGTGTGAGTGGTTAGTTTTGTGTGGTGTGTGTAGACGTAGTGTGGTTGTGTGAATAGGCAGTTGTGTGTCCGGTCGCGTAGTCAATTTTGTTTTTTGCTGTAGGGTGTGTTTCTGTGTGGTGTGTGTGGGGTGTGATATCATTGTCAAACTCTTAAACATGTGTAGCAGCCCCCACCCCATGCCCCCCAACCCCCAATCACCAGGAAATCGCCCCCCAACTGATTGTCTTAACTGGGATTTAGTGCACATTAAATTTGCAGTTGTTATTATCTCCCACTGTAAAAGAAGAGTACTGCCACATTCCAAAAAGTGATTCCGCAGAAAGAAACTAAAGCAACTTAGTTTTTGAGTGAGTGGAGTGGGGCAACCTGGTGTAAGCGTTCAAAAACAGACAACATAACCACTATACCACCAGACCTAGAAACAGAGATAGCAGCAAGACACTGGAAGATGAGTTTCTGTACAGCCAGTTCCGCTTTCCATCTGATTTGTAACTACCACAGACCTCTGCCAATGAAAACCCAAGCATGCACAAGTACATGCACAACCCGTTCAAGGCAGACAAACAACACCACAGCCACCTATTTCCAGCATGGCAAACAAACAAGACCATGCACAGCTGTTGGTTGGTTGTCTGAACTGCTTCATGTCTTTCCATCGCTGCCCCACGGCTGAATACCTGGGGCTGAAAAATGGTTTCACAGAAAGGAAACTGCGGTGTGTCTTTCTATCGCTGCCCCACAGCTGAATACCTGGGCCTCACAAAGGTTTCACAGAAAGTCTAACCACAGAAAGGAAACCGTGGTGAAAACTCATCTCCTCCTTCTGCCTGGAACCAGCTTCCCCTTCTCCTGAGACAAACACTCTCTAAGCTGCCAGCTAAAGACAGTTCTGTTTGACGAGTTTGTTTCTGACATACTCATCTGCACTGACCACACTCTGCTGCCATTTGTTTCTCCCAGTGGAGAGAGAGAGAGAGAGAGAGAGAGAAGGAGAGAGAGAGAGAGAGAGAGAGAGAGAGAGAGAGAGAGAGAGAGAGAGAGAGAGAGGGAAAGAGTTATATGTGTATGTGTGTTAGGTATGTATGTGTGTACTTATATCACATGTCAAACTCACTTAACACTTTACATATGTGTAATACCTCCATCCCCCACTGGCCCCCATCCCCGAACTGGTTATTTTAACTGGGATCAGTGCACATTTAATTTTATTTACTGTTATTATCATTGTCTCCCACTGTAAAAGAAGAGTACTGTCACATTGCAAGAAGTGACACTGCAGAAGTAGAGAGAATATGAACAGCAGATAATTTCAGCTGAACAAACAAACTGAGTTCAAATGTTCACAAGATAACTTTGAAAAGAACCAGACACTAATAACAGCTACAATGATACAACAACAGCAGAAAGAGAACTACTAAAAAAATTAAAAAAAATTTAAAAAACTTTGTTAGAAAGCAAGAGCAATTCTTAAAAGCAGGTATGACTTACGTGCAAATCTCTTCCACCTTTTCCAGTTGAGCTCTCTCAACAGACACTAAAATGACCTGGGGTTTTATGCTAGAAATGAAGTAACAAAAGATACAAAGCTGAAAGAAAACACTCCCATCTTTTAACATATGAGAGAAAGTGTCCATTTGGTAGTTCTCGGGGTACCAAACTACAACCGTTTAGTCTGGCTACTACAGTGGTCCCAAGGTCAAAAGCGATAAGACTGGATGTTCATTTATGCCTAGAACATGATCGTCATCATGTGAAATGGCAAATTAAGTGACCTCTCACCATCTTTTGACTGACACAAGAGCTTTAGTCAGTCAGTGCCTGCATACAAACACACCTCTTTAGACAAGCCCACGGCTGTCCAAGTACCCATGTATATAAACAAATCATACCTCCACGCTGTTTTCCAAAACACTGATCAAACACCTTGGGTCTGTGCAGTTCAAAGCCCGAGTTCAAATACACACTATGTTGTTTGCTCCACTTGTT
>JABMCL010002429.1:0-31733 GCA_018857735.1 Alviniconcha marisindica | reverse complement strand
CGCACACGCACCACCCCGTCCCCGCAGGTAATGTCGAGTTCGACACGAGCTGTACCGCTACCAGTCTGCAGGACATCAAAGAACTTATGACGACCGAGGCACCTACAGATGTGAGGCCTGTGAGCATTCCTACCACACTGCCAGCTGTCTGCAGAGGCACTATACACACAGTATCCTTTTTAATATCATTTAGATCAATACATTCACAACATCCACACGGCCCCCATCCCTCTTTAACTCAGAAAGAAGTAACTCTGTGTTTTACACCCAAACAGGATGTCAAGGTCGGACCCAGTTAGGAACGTCCTCACGTGTGAGGCCTATGGGCGTTCCTACGCTAGTGCCGGCTGGTTGAGGAGGCACTACAGGCAGTATCCAGCCCATGATCCTCATCAGGGATATTAAAGGACCGACAGCATTGGGGATGCCCACAGGTGTGAGGCCTGTGGGCGTTCCTATGCCAGCACCGGCTGGCTGCGGAGGCACTATGGGCAGTATCCAGCCCGGGATCCTAGTCAGCATTTTTAGTTCAATGCATTCACAAGCACTTTCTTATGCTTCTTCTTCTTTTTTCTTTTTAACTCGGTAAGAAGCATGCAAGCAACTTGGCGTTTTACACCCACTCACACAGTATTGTTCTATCAGGGAAAACTTGAAAAGAAAAGGTGTGAGGCCTGTAGGCGTTCCTATGCTAGTGCCGGTTGGCTGTGGAGGAAATACGGGCAGTATCCATGATCATGGTCATTATTGTTTAGTTCAATGCATTCACAAACCCTTTCTTCTGCTTCTGTTGTTATTTTATTTTTATTTTATATATATTATATATATAACTCGGCAAGAACCATGCAAGTAACTTGGTGTTTAACATCCACTCACACAATATTGTTAGATCAGGGCAAACAGGGAAAGAAAATGTTTTCAGAAATGTTAGTGTACACAATCAATGCTGTATGCTACAATGTGTTTCATATATTTATCAAGATAGAGATTTAGTTTTTCCAAACTGGAAACAAACACAAAACCGGTCTAAAAATATATATATGACCAAGGTGTTTTTTGGATAGGGCTTTTTTTCTCCCTTTTTTTCAATTTTCGTAGGATGAAAGTTTTGGCGCACAGATGTATGAGTAAAGGTCCGTATTAGCTAAGGACAGTTCAAATGAAACAAGAAGAGTTGCACAAAATAAAGGTGAATGCGACATGAAAACAGAAATTAAGACGAGGGAAAGGGTCTGGTGGAAAAGCATGCAAGGCTATATTCCGACCTGCTCCAGGCTTTCAAAGGAAAATGGTCAGCTCCCGGTTCTCAACAGAGGGGACCTTAATTTCTACACCTGCGGCACCCCACTGCTCGACAGTCACTCAGACTAGGGACTGCTGTAGAAAAAAGGAAGAAATAGAAAAAATGCTAGAGAGGAATCTCATCAAACCATCCTCGAGCACCTCGGCATCTCCCACTGTTCTTGCTCTAGAGAGGAGACAGCGAGGAAGCGATCTGGGCAGAAGGAAATGTCCACTACAGCAGAGATGGCAAAGCGAATCCAGTTCAACCTTTGTGATGTACGAGAGGCCAGAAAACAACAGAAAACGGGAAGGGCCCCATTGTATCTTTATCTCATCTTGAATAAATTCTTGTTTAAACCAAAGCACCCAATCTTAATTAGGTGGACCGCCGCTCTTTAGCGCTTGGTAACATGGCCGGGGGAAGGCAAATATTGCTCATTTTCAACTTGTCGTATCTGCTTCTTTTTTGTGCAGTTTGTCAATAAAAACTCTGTCAGGCAAAAAACGATCTTTTTACAACCTGTTGATTCCATTATTCTGTGCTGAATGATGTATTGTGGTTTGGAAGAAAGTTTTAATGAACACACCCAAGGGCGGTCGGAAACCGAGCGTGGTGCTGACATCGAAAGTCAGTGGCGAGGGCGGAAAAGGTTGCGTTCGGAAAACCGTTGGGAACTTTTACAAGTAAAATGTACACATATAAGTTAATATTTTTAGAAAGAGGAATTCCCGTAGATTTATCCGTTAAAAATTCGTTAAAATTCTCGTTTTTGAATAGTTTGAATGCACCATATTCAATTTGGTATCACATGAAAAACGAATTTTCGCTCTTTAAAACGGTGTATCGTTTGATCCGGGAAGCAAGTTCTTGAAAGCGTTCCAATGAAACGGAAAGTGGAGACCCCGAGATTTTATTGTCGGGTCGAGTTGGCGATCGCAAAATCTGTGACACCCGAGGGCCAAGAGTGTCACCCTGGAGGAATTGGAAAGAAACTGTGATAAGTTTTTTATTTTAGCATAACTAACCGAGTTTCCAACACAACCATAACTGTATTTTTTGCGCTGTTTACATCCTTCGAATGCAACTGAAGCAAATTTGTTTGGTCTGGTCGTAGTTTGAACAACATTACTGAGTTATCTCCTCATTATTTCCTCTGAAATGCAAACTGCGAAATAGTAATTTCTTTCCCCGAAATATGAATGGACAAAAAACTGATGTATGGTTATGTTCTCAACAGTGAATTTTTTTTAAGGAAATTTAGCAAGTAATGTTTTTTTAAAATATATTTGTTTTTCTGATTTTGCTCGCAGACGATGCAGCATGAACCAAGATGTTTTTTACAGTAGATCTCTCATCTTGACAAAAAATAAACGCGAGCCACCAGAAAAAATTAATGTTATATTGAGAGTTGGGGAGTTTGGGAAATTTTATTTGCTTCTGAAGAATTAATTTCTTTTTTCCCCCATCTTCTTTTTTCCCCTTTTGTTGGATTTCCCCCCAAAAAAAAAAAACCTTCTTTTACTTTGTTAAATAATAAAATTTAAAGGGGGTTTAAAAAAAGAGAAGTAATAATATAATTTTTTTGTTTAAACCCTTTTACAATGATTGATAAGCAGACATGGGATTGGTCGCGAAGTAAATAAGCAAAAAGAAAAGGCGCGGCAAAACAAAAAATAATCACACACCACACACACCAAAGACACACAAACGTGGGGTGGGAGGGGGTGGGGGAAATAAAATCTCACTGAGCAACAAAAAGTTTTGAGATGTCAATTTTTAAATGTAATAAAGTGGGATCAAATTTTTGTTAGTTTCCTTAATAATCCAGGTCTTTTATCAAGGGTGGGGAAATTTTTTGTTTTTAAAATTTAAATAATGGCTAGACAACTCCAGTTCGGTTTTATTTCCCGGGGATTGTTTCAGTACCCCGAGCTGGAGTAGCAGAAATCCCTGAAAATTAGTTCTTGTCTGCTTCCTTTTGTTTGTACCTTTCGATTTTTTTATTTCTCGGGTTATTACTGCATGATTCACACAGTCAAGAAAGTGATATTTAAAAAAACTTAAATTTAAATTTTTAAATTTGGGTGAGTTTAAGTGTATTTAAATGGTGAGTATTAATGTTATTTTTTATTTTAAAAAAATTTTTTTTCCCTTTTGTTTTATATTTTTTTTTTGTTAATGATTTCAGGGGAGATCAGGTCTCTTTGAGGAGAGAATGATCCTAAAAGCCGAGGCAGGCCCCCAAAATCACCATGAGGGACACTTGGACTGCTTTTTAACTTCATTTTCTTTCCGTTACATTATCTAAAATTTGCTTTAAAATTTTCTTATGCTGTGCATTTTCCTTCTCCGATTAATGCTGAAACTGCAGATACCAAACCATGGCTGTTCTCTTTCCTTCCAGAGTTTGGTCTGCTTTAATGCTATTACCATCAAAGATTTCGCAGGAATTTACCCCTTTTTTCTCATGGAAACTTCCTCTGTAGGTAAAAATTTTGCTTGCACTTCTTTAGACTTGTGAATTTCTATTTGGATGTGTGACCAATATTTTATGCTAGAGCCATACAAAAATGGGATTTTGTAAAATTGCGTAAAAGCCTAAAATTCACTATTTGAAGGGTGATATCTCAAAAAATATTTAAATAAATTTTTGAAAAGGCTTCTTATTGCTTGTGACCCCCCTTTTATAACATGTTAATGAAATTGCACTGCTTGCATTTCAAAATTTGGCTGGGCCCACTCTTAATGAAACGCATGAGAGTTTTCTGGAAAATCAGGCAAATGGACCCTTGCAGAAAAAAGAGGAGACAGAAAGAGCAAGAGGACTGGGCATAAAAACCAGAGGAAACGTTAAAGGGGAATCAAATCACAACCCTGAGATTCCAGACAGGGGGTGAAAAAGTACAAACAGGCAGACGTAGACCACAGTGAAGAAAAAATTTATTTTATTTTTTTCCTCTTCTTACTTTTTGTACTGAGAAGTTCTCGTATTTTTTTGCTGTTGCAGATCAAGTGGCAAGGGAATGGGAAATCGGGTTGGTTAGGTGGGAGCGGGAGCGGGGGGTTGGTGCCGGGGCCAGTGCTGATGTGCCAGTGTTCGGGTCAGTTCAGTCAACGGTGCCTTGTGTGCAGGAAGTTTTGGAACACTCTACACAGTCCTTCACGCTTCGTTCTCGATCACCAGCCACATATTTTCACCGGAATTTTAATGACGGTGCGATGGGTGTGGAAGAGTGCCCGTTGCGTAAGCGTGTACATGCACTCCTTTCTAGAGAGCACTCCTCAGACTCTGCCTGGACTCTCCCCTTCCTCGCCCGATACCGCCCCTCAGCTCCCCTTCCAGCTAGGCCCATGGCATGCGCACGCGCACCACCCCCTCCCCCCCAGGTAGAGGCCTTTTCCACAGCTTTGGTTTTCTGCAGACTGGAATCACAGCAGACTTACCGACGGGTCTCACATAGACCCATCCGATTGCAGCCCACTAGGCCCACCCTGAAACCCCAGACCCACGCAGACTGACCCACAGTCAGATGTGGTGGTACCCCTGACACGTCAATATCGACATGACCTTACCGCTACCAGTCGCGGGACGTCAAAGAACTTCTGACGTCCGAGACACCTACAGGGTGAGGCCTGTGAGCATTCCCTACCACACTGCCAGCTGTCTGCAGAGGCACTATGCCACAGTATCCTGTTCAGTATCATTTAGATAAATACATTCACAACACCCCCCAGGGCCCCCATCCCTTTTTAACTCGGAAAGAAGTAACTGGGTTTTTTACACCCAAACAGGATGTCAAAGGTGGACCCAGTTTGAAACGTCCCGGGTGCGGGGCCTATGGGCGATCTTACGCAAGTGCCGACTGGTTGAGGAGGCACTACAGGCAGTATCCAGCCCATGATCCTCGTCAGGGATATTAAAGGACCGACAGCATTGGGGATGCCCCGGGTGGAGGCCTGTGGGCTTTCCCTATGCCGCACTGGCTGGCTGCGGAGGCACTATGGGCAGTATCCAACCCGTGATCCTGTCAATTTTTAGTTCAATGCATTCACAAGCACTTTCTTCTGCTTCTTCTTTTTTTAACTCAGTTAGAAGCATCAAGTAACTTGGCGTTTTACACACACTCACACAGTATCGTTGTATCGGGGAACTTGAAAAGAAAAGGTGTGAGGCCTTAGGCTTCCTAGCTAGTGCCGGTTGCCTGTGGAGGAAATAAGGCATATCCAGTCCAGATCATGGTCATTATTGTTTAGTTCAATGCATTCACAAACCCTTTCTTCTGCTTGTTTTTATTTTATTTTAATTTTATAATATTATATATAACTCTGCAAGAACCATGCAAGAAACTTGGTTTTAACATCCCTCACACAATATTGTTAGATCAGGGAAAACAGGGAAAGAAAATGTTTTCAGAAATGTTAGGTACACAATCAATGCTGTATGCTACAATGTGTTTCATATTTTAGCTTTTCCGAATTGGAAACAAACACAAAAATGGTTAAAAATTATATATGACCGAGACAGTTTTTTGGTAGGGCTCCCCCCCCCCCCCCCCCCCCCCCTTTTCTTTTTTTGAATTGTCATACAAGTTTCGGTGCACAGATGTTGCACAGAGTAAAGAAGTCCGTATTAGCTAACGACAGTTCAAATGAAGGGAAAGAGTTGCCAAAATGAAAGGGGAATGGTCCTGGAAACAAAATTAAAAAAGGAAAAAGGTCTCGAGGAAAAGCATGCAAGGCTATATTCCAAACCTACTCCAGGCTTTAAAAGGAAAATTGTCAGCTCCAGGTTCTCAAAAGTAGGGACCTTAATTTCTACACCAGCAGCCCCCCACTCCTCAACAGATGCCCACACTTGTTTGGTTTCAGGTCAAGGACTGCTCTAGAAAAGGGAGAAATGGGAAAAAATGCTAGAGAGAAATATCAAACCATCCTCAAGTGCCCTGGGCACTACCATTGTTCTCGCTTCTATATGAGGAAACAGAGCCTTGGATGCGATTCTAGGGAGGAGGGGCTACCCCCGGGGAGAGAATTGCATAAGCGAAGAAGTTCACCTTTTCTCTGATGTTAGAGGTCAAATGAAAGAAAGAAAAAGAGAGGAAAAGGCTTTTTTCATGGCCCCACTTATCTTTATCTCCTCTGAAATAAATTTCTTGTTTAAACCAGCAACGAACTCATTACTGAAAACACATTTTGCGAGTTTTCTGGAAAGGTCAGGACAAAGGACCAATTAAACCATAAAAATGGGCGAACATGAAATCAAGATGGAATGTCCGGAAAAAAAAAACGGAAAGGGAATTAAATCCAACCCTCAGATTCCAGACCGTGAGGTGAAAAAGTAAAAACTACTGGCAGACAGGAAGCTGTAGACCCAGTAGAAGAAATGAATTCCTGATTTAATATATATTCAACACTTTTCCTCTTCTTACATTTTGTCCTGAGAAGTCCTTGTGTTTTTGTGCTGTTGCAGAGCAAGCGGCAAGGGAATGGGAAATCGGGTTGGTTAGGTGGGAGCGGGAGCTGGGGTTGGTGCCGGGGCCAATGCTGATGTGCCAGTGTTCGGGTCAGTTCAGTCAACGGTGCCCTGCATGCAGGAAGTTTTGGAACACTCCACACAGTCCTGCATGCTCTTTTTCTCGATCATGGGCACTCTTCCATGCCCATTGCACCATTCTTAAAAATCCGGTGAAAATATGTGGCTGGTGATCGAGAAAAAGAGCATGCAGGACTGTGTGGAGTGTTCCAAAACTTCCTGCATGCAGGGCACCGTTGACTGAACTGACCCGAACACTGGCACATCAGCATTGGCCCGGCACCAACCCCAGCTCCCGCTCCCACCTAACCAACCCGATTCCCATTCCCTCCTTGCTTGCTCTGCAACAGCACAAAAACACGAGGACTTCTCAGTACAAAATGTAAGAAGAGGAAAAGTGTTGAATATATATTAAATAGGAATTCATTTCTTCACTGGTCTACAGCTGCCTGTCTGCCAGTTTTTACTTTTTCACCTCCCGTCTGGAATCTGAGGGTTGTGATTTGATTCCCCTTTACCGTTTTTTTTTTCCTGACCATTCCTCTTGCTCTTCATGTCTCCTCATTTTTATGGTAATGGTCCATTTGTCTGACTTTTCCAGAAAACTCGCAAATGTGTTTCATTAAGAGTTCGTTGCTTGGTTTAAACAAGAATTTATTCAAGAGGAGATAAAGATACAGTGGGCTCATGAACAAGCCTTCCTCTCTTTTCTTCTCTTCATGACCTCTCATCACATCAGAAAGGTTGAACTTCTTCGCTTTGCCATCTCTCCTCCAGGGGGTATCCCCTCCTCCCTAGATCGCATCCAAGCTCTGTCCTCTATAGAGCGAGAACAATGGGAGATGCCCAGGCACTTGAGGATGGTTTGATATTTCTCTCTAGCATTTTTTCCCATTTCTCCCTTTTCTAGAGCAGTCCTTGACCTGAAACCAAACAAGTGTGGGCGACTGTTGAGGAGTGGGGGGCTGCTGGTGTAGAAATTAAGGTCCCTACTTTTGAGAACCTGGAGCTGACAATTTTCCTTTTAAAGCCTGGAGTAGGTTGGAATATAGCCTTGCATGCTTTTCTTCCAGACCTTTTTCCTTGTCTTAATTTCCGTGTTCCTGGCCCATTCACCTTCATTTTGTGCAACTCTTTTACCTTCATTTGAACTGTTGTTAATACGGACCTCTTTACTCACCGTCCCCCACCCCCATTGTCCAAGGCCCTAGCAGGGGCGGCATCGGGCGAGGAAGGAGGAGAGTTGAGACGAGGCTGAGTGTGAAGAGTGCTCTCTAGAAAGAAGTGCATGTACACTCTGGCGCTCTTGCACCGCAGTGGGTACTCTTGCATGCCCATCGCTCCATCCTTGAAAACCTAGTGAAAATACCTGGCTGGAGATCGTGATCGAGAACGAGAGCATGAAGGACTGCATGGAGTGTTCCAAAACTTCCTGCATGCAGGGCACCGTTGACTGAACTGACCCGAACACTGGCAGATCAGCGCTGGCCCCGGCACCAACCCCAGCTCCCGCTCCCACCTAACCAACCCGATTCCCATTCCCTCCTTGCTTGCTCTGCAACAGCACAAAAACACGAGGACTTCTCAGTACAAAAACTAAGAAAAGGAAACGTGGTGGATATATACTAAATAGGAATTCATTTCTTCACTGTGGTCTACAGCTGCCAGTCTGCCTGTTTGTACTTTTTTACCCCCTGTTTTGAATCTCGGGGTTGTCATTTGATTCCCATTTATCGTTCCTTTTCTGTTTTTTCTGCCCATTCCTCTTGCTCTTCCTGTCCTCATTTTTCTGCTAATGGTCCATTTGCCCGACTTTTAGAGAAAACTCCCAAATGTGTTGCATTAAGAATTGGGTGCTTGGTTTAAAGAAGAATTTATTCAAGACGAGATAAAGATAGAATGGGGTCATGAAGAATCCTTCCTCTTCCCTCTTATCTTCATGGCCTCTCGTCACATTGCAAAGGTTGAACTTCTTCGCTTTGCGATCTCTCCTCCAGGGGGCATCCCCTCCTCCCTAGATCGCTTCCACGCTCTCTCCTCTCTAGAGCGAGAACAGCGGGAGAATGCCTAGGTGCTCGAGGATGGTTTGATGATATTCCTCACTACCATTTTTTCTGTTTCTTCTTTTTCTACAGCAGTCCTTGACATGAAACCAGTCTGAGCGACTGTTGAGCAGTGGGGGGCTGGCAGTGTAGAAATTAAGGTCCCCACTGTTGATAACCTGGAGCTGACCATTTTCCTTTTAAAGCCTTGAGTAGGTTGGAATATAGCCTTGCATGCTTTTCCTCGAGACCTTTTTCCTTGTTTTAATTTCTGTTTCCATGGACCATTCACCTTCATTTTGTGCAACTCTTCTCCCTTCATTTGAACTGTCGTTAGCTAATACGGACTTCTTTACTCTGTGCAACATCTGTGCACCGAAACTTGTATGACAATTCAAAAAAAGAAAGGGGGGGAAAAAAGAAGAAAAAAAAAGCCCTACCAAAAAAACTGTCTCGGTCATATATAATTTTTAACCACTTTTGTGTTTGTTTCCAATTCGGAAAAGCTAAAATATGAAACACATTGTAGCATACAGCATTGATTGTGTACGCTAACATTTCTGAAAACATTTTCTTTCCCTGTTTGCCCTGATCTAACAATATTGTGTGAGTGGATGTTAAACACCAAGTTGCTTGCATGGTTCTTGCAGAGTTATATATAATATATATAAAATTAAAATAAAATAAAAACAAGCAGAAGAAAGGGTTTGTGAATGCATTGAACTAAACAATAATGACCATGATCATGGACTGGATACTGCCTTATTTCCTCCACAGGCAACCGGCACTAGCATAGGAACGCCTACAGGCCTCACACCTTTTCTTTTCAAGTTCCCTGATACAACGATACTGTGTGAGTGTGTGTAAAACGCCAAGTTACTTGCATGCTTCTAACTGAGTTAAAAAAAGAAGAAGCAGAAGAAAGTGCTTGTGAATGCATTGAACTAAAAATGCTGACTAGGATCACGGGTTGGATACTGCCCATAGTGCCTCCGCAGCCAGCCAGTGCTGGCATAGGAACGCCCACAGGCCTCACACCCGTGGGCATCCCCAATGCTGTCGGTCCTTTAATATCCCTGACGAGGATCATGGGCTGGATACTGCCTGTAGTGCCTCCTCAACCAGCCGGCACTAGCGTAGGAACGCCCATAGGCCTCACACGTGAGGACGTTCCTAACTGGGTCCGACCTTCGACATCCTGTTTGGGTGTAAAACACAGAGTTACTTCTTTCTGAGTGAAAGAGGGATGGGGGGCCGTGTGGATGTTGTGAATGTATTGATCTAAATGATACTGAACAGGATACTGTGCGTATAGTGCCTCTGCAGACAGCTGGCAGTGTGGTAGGAATGCTCAAAGGCCTCACACCTGTAGGTGTCTTGGACGTCATAAGTTCTTTGACGTCCTGCAGACTGGTAGCGGTACAGCTCGTGTCGAACTCGACATGATTTGCGGGGACGTGTCAGGGGTACCACCACATCTGACTGTGGGTCAGTCTGCAGTGGGTCTGGGGTTTCAGGGTCGGGCCTAGTGGGCTGCAATCGGATGGGTCTATGTGAGACCCGTCGGTAAGTCTGCTGTGATTCCAGTCTGCAGAAAACCAAAGCTGTGGAAAAGGCCTCTACCTGGGGGGGAGGGGGTGGTGCGCGTGCGCATGCCATGGGCCTAGCTGGAAGGGGAGCTGAGGGGCGGTATCGGGCGAGGAAGGAGGAGAGTCCAGGCAGAGTCTGAGGAGTGCTCTCTAGAAAGGAGTGCATGTACACGCTTACGCAACGGGCACTCTTCCACACCCATCGCACCGTCATTAAAATTCCGGTGAAAATATGTGGCTGGTGATCGAGAACGAGAGCGTGAAGGACTGTGTAGAGTGTTCCAAAACTTCCTGCACACAAGGGCACCGTTGACTGAACTGACCCGAACACTGGCACATCAGCACTGGCCCCGGCACCAACCCCAGCTCCCGCTCCCACCTAACCAACCCGATTTCCCATTCCCTTGCCGCTTGCTCTGCAACAGCACAAAAACACAAGGACTTGTCAGGACAAAAAGTAAGAAGAGGAGAAGTGGTGAATATATATTAAATAGGAATTCATTTCTTCACTGTGGTCTACAAGCTGCCTGTCTGTCTGTACTTTTTCAACCCCTGTCTGGAATCTCAGGGTTGTGATTTGATTCCCCTTTACCGTTTCTTCTGTTTTTTTCTGACCATTCCTCTTGCTCTTTCTGTCTCCTCATTTTTCTGCTAATGGTCCATTTGCCTGACTTTTCCAGAAAACTCTCGTGCGTTTCATTAAGTAGGTAGGTCCAGCCAAATTTTGAAATGCAAGCAGTGCAATTCATTAACATGTTATATTAAGGAGGGTCACAAGGCAAGTACAGAAGCCAAATTTCATTAATTTATTTATAATATTTTTTGAGATATCACCCTTCAAATAGTGACCATTTTAGGCATTTTACGCACATTTTACAAAATGCGATTTTTGTATGTGTCTCTAGCATAAAAGCTATTGGTCACACATCCAATATAAATTCCACAAGTCTAAAGAATGCAAGCCTAAATTTTACCTACAGGAGTCAAGTTTCCATGAAAAAAAGGGTGTAAAAATATCCTGGCGAAATCGTTGATGTAAAGCATTAAAGCAGACCAAACTCTGGAATGGAAAGAAATACAGCCATGGTTCTGGTATCTGCCAGATTCCAGCAATTTAATCGGAGAAAGGAAAATTCACAGCATAAGGTAAATTTAAGCAAATTTTAGATATATGTAGACTTGTTTTTTGAATGAGGAAATGAAGTTAAAAACTGCAGTCCCAAGTGTGGCCTCATGGTAGATGTTGGGGCCCCCTGCCTAGCTTTTCTAGGATCATTTCCTCTCCTCAGATGAGCACCTGATCAACTCCTCTAAATACATTAACAAAGAAATACATATAAACAAACAGGTAAAAAATATTTAATTTCAACATAAACAGCATACTAACACTTAATACTCACCATTTAAATACACTTAATACTCACCAATTAAATCATCAAATTCTGAAGCTTAGTTATAAATATCACTTACTTGACTTGACTTTGTGTGAATCATGCAGTAATAACTTGAGAAATAAATAAATCAGAAAGGTACAAACAAAAGGAAGCAGACAAGAACTAATTTTCAGGTATTTGACTGCTACTACCAGTCTCGGCTACTGAAACAATCCCGGAAGTAAAACCAGAACTGGAGTTGTGCTAGCCATTATTTGACAATATTTAAAAACAAAAAATTTCCCTACCTTAGATAAAAGACACCCTGGATTATTAAGGAACTAAAACAAAATTTGAGTCCCACTCCATTGACATTTAAAAATGAAACATTGCTCAAACTATTTAATGTTTGCTCAGTGGGAGTTATTTTATTTCCCCCACCCCCTCCCACCCCACGTTTGATGTGTCTCTTGGTGTGTGTGTGTGTGTGATTATTTCTTTGATTTTGTTTCCTGTTCAGTCTTTCTTATTGACTTAGTTACTTCTGTCTTGTTACCAATACCATAGTCTGTCTTATCAATCACGCTTGTAAAATGTTAAACAAAAAAACTTATCATTATTACTTCTCTTTTTTTTAAATCCCCCCTTGTAATTATTATTATTATATACAAAGATCGAAAGAATCGTGTAATTTTGAGCCAGTGTGCCAGGTCTTCCATGTGCACAAAAGGTGGAAGAGAAAGAAGATGGGGGGAAAAAGAAGAAATTAATTCTTCAGAAGCAAATACAATTCCAAACTCCCAATCTCTCAATATAACATTAATTTTGTCTGGTGGCTCGCGTTTATTTTTTGTCAAGATGAGCAGATCTACTGTAAAAAACATCTTGGTTCATGACTGCATCGTCTGCGAGCAAAATCAGAAAAACAAATATATTTTAAAAAAATCATTCACTTGCTAAATTTCCTTAAAAAAAATTCACTGTTGAGAACATAACCATACATCAGTTTTTTGTCCATTCATATTTACGGGGAAAGAAATTACTATTACAGCAGTTTGCATTTCAGAGGAAATAATGAGGAGATAACTCAGTAATGTTGTTCAAACTACGACCAGACCACAACAAATTTGCTTCAGTTGCATTCGAAGAGATGTAAACAGCGCAAAAAATACAGTTATGGTTGTGTTGGAAACTCGGTTAGTTATCGCTAAAATAAAAAACTTATCACAGTTTCTTTCCAATTCCTCCAGGGTGAGCATCTCTTGTGCCGCTCGGGTAGTCACAGATTTTAGCGATCGCGCAACTCGACCAGACAATAAAATCTACGGGGTCTCCACTTTCCGTTGCATTGGAACGCTTACAAGAACTTGCTTCCGGATCAAACCGATACACCGTTTTAAAGAGCGAAAATTCGTTTTTCATGTGATACCAAATTGAGAATATGTTTGCATTCAAACTATGGTAGATCTAACGTTACAAAATACATTGTAACGGAATAAATCTACGGAAAATTCCCTCTTTCTAAAAATATTAATTTCTTTCAAAGTTATACTTGTAAAAGTTCCCAACGGTTTTCCGAACGCAAACCGTTTTTCCGCCTCGCTCCATCTGACTTTCGATGTCCAGCACCACGCCTCGGTTTTCCCGACCGCTTTGGTGGTGTTCGTTAAAAAACTGTTCTTCCAACTCACAATACATCCATGTCACGCACCAAGAATAATGCAATTCAACAGGTGTTTGTAACAGATCGTTTTTTTTTTTGCCTGACAGTAGTTTTTTTTTTTATTGATTATACTGTTCACAAAACAAGGCAGATAGACAAGTTGAAAATGAGCAATATTTTGCCTTCCCCCACGGCACAGTGTTACCAAGCGCTAAGAGCGGCTGTCCCTACCGACATTAAGAGTTTGGTTGCCTTTGGTTTTAAGACAAGAGATTGTATTTCAAGATGAGATAAGATTACAATTGGCCTTTCCGGTTTTTTCTGTTTGTTTTTTCATGCACTCGTCACATCACAAAGGTTGAACTGGATTCGCTTTGCCATCTCTGCTGTAGTGGACATTTCCTTCTGCCCAGATCGCTTCCTCGCTGTCTCCTCTCTAGAGCAAGAACAGTGGGAGATGCCGAGGTGCTCGAGGATGGTTTGATGAGATTCCTCTCTAGCATTTTTTCTATTTCTTCCTTTTTTCTACAGCAGTCCCTAGTCTGAGTGACTGTCGAGCAGTGGGGTGCCGCAGGTGTAGAAATTAAGGTCCCCTCTGTTGAGAACCGGGAGCTGACCATTTTCCTTTGAAAGCCTGGAGCAGGTCGGAATATAGCCTTGCATGCTTTTCCACCAGACCCTTTCCCTCGTCTTAATTTCTGTTTTCATGTCGCATTCACCTTTATTTTGTGCAACTCTTCTTGTTTCATTTGAACTGTCCTTAGCTAATACGGACCTTTACTCATACATCTGTGCGCCAAAACTTTCATCCTACGAAAATTGAAAAAAAGGGAGAAAAAAAGCCCTATCCAAAAAACACCTTGGTCATATATATATTTTTAGACCGGTTTTGTGTTTGTTTCCAGTTTGGAAAAACTAAATCTCTATCTTGATAAATATATGAAACACATTGTAGCATACAGCATTGATTGTGTACACTAACATTTCTGAAAACATTTTCTTTCCCTGTTTGCCCTGATCTAACAATATTGTGTGAGTGGATGTTAAACACCAAGTTACTTGCATGGTTCTTGCCGAGTTATATATATAATATATATAAAATAAAAATAAAATAACAACAGAAGCAGAAGAAAGGGTTTGTGAATGCATTGAACTAAACAATAATGACCATGATCATGGATACTGCCCGTATTTCCTCCACAGCCAACCGGCACTAGCATAGGAACGCCTACAGGCCTCACACCTTTTCTTTTCAAGTTTTCCCTGATAGAACAATACTGTGTGAGTGGGTGTAAAACGCCAAGTTGCTTGCATGCTTCTTACCGAGTTAAAAAGAATAAAAGAAGAAGAAGCATAAGAAAGTGCTTGTGAATGCATTGAACTAAAAATGCTGACTAGGATCCCGGGCTGGATACTGCCCATAGTGCCTCCGCAGCCAGCCGGTGCTGGCATAGGAACGCCCACAGGCCTCACACCTGTGGGCATCCCCAATGCTGTCGGTCCTTTAATATCCCTGATGAGGATCATGGGCTGGATACTGCCTGTAGTGCCTCCTCAACCAGCCGGCACTAGCGTAGGAACGCCCATAGGCCTCACACGTGAGGACGTTCCTAACTGGGTCCGACCTTAGACATCCTGTTTGGGTGTAAAACACAGAGTTACTTCTTTCTGAGTTAAAGAGGGATGGGGGCCGTGTGGATGTTGTGAATGTATTGATCTAAATGATATTAAAAAGGATACTGTGTGTATAGTGCCTCTGCAGACAGCTGGCAGTGTGGTAGGAATGCTCACAGGCCTCACATCTGTAGGTGCCTCGGTCGTCATAAGTTCTTTGATGTCCTGCAGACTGGTAGCGGTACAGCTCGTGTCGAACTCGACATTACCTGCGGGGACGGGGTGGTGCGTGTGCGCATGCCATGGGCCTAGCTGGAAGGGGAGCTGAGGGGCGGCATCGGGCGAGGAAGGAGGAGAGTCGAGGCAGAGTCTGAGGAGTGCTCTCTAGAAAGGAGTGCATGTACACGCTTGCACAACGGGCACTCTTCCACGCCCATCGCACCATCCTTAAAAATCCGGTGAAAATATGTGGCTGGTGATTGAGAACGAGAGCGTGAAGGACTGCGTGGAGTGTTCCAAAACTTCCTGCATGCAGGGCACCGTTGACTGAACTGACCCGAACACTGGCACATCAGCATTGGCCCCGGCACCAACCCCAGCTCCCGCTCCCACCTAACCAACCGGATTTCCCACTCCCTCCTTGCTTGCTCTGCAACAGTACAAAAACACGAAGACTTCTCAGGACAAAAAGTAAGAAGAGGAAAAGTGGTGGATATATATTAAATAGGAATTCATTTCTTCACTGTGGTCTATAGCTGCCTGCCTGTCTGTACTTTTTCACCCCCTGTCTGGAATCTCGGGGTTGTGATTTGATTCCCCTTTACCGTTTCTTCTCTGTGTTTTTTTCTGACCATTCCTCTTGCTCTTCATGTCTCCTCATTTTTATGGTAATGGTCCATTTGTCTGACTTTTCCAGAAAACTCCGAAATGTGTTTCATGAAGAGTTGGGTGCTTGGTTTAAACAAGAATTTATTCAAGACGAGATAAAGATACAGTGGGCTCATGAACAAGCCTTCCTCTCTTTTCTTCTCTTCATGACCTCTCATCACATCAGAAAGGTTGAACTTCTTTGCTTTGCCATCTCTCCTCCAGGGGGTATCCCCTCCTCCCTAGATCGCATCCAAGCTCTGTCCTCTATAGAGCGAGAACAATGGGAGATGCCCAGGCACTTGAGGATGGTTTGATATTTCTCTCTAGCATTTTTTCCCATTTCTCCCTTTTCTAGAGCAGTCCTTGACCTGAAACCAAACAAGTGTGGGCGACTGTTGAGCAGTGGGGGGGCTGCTGGTGTAGAAATTAAGGTCCCTACTGTTGAGAACCTGGAGCTGACGATTTTCCTTTTAAAGCCTGGAGTAGGTTGGAATATAGCCTTGCATGCTTTTCCTCCAGACCTTTTTCCTGGTCTTAATTTCCGTGTTCCAGGCCCATTCACCTTCATTTTGTGCAACTCTTCTCCCTTCATTTGAACTGTGGTTAATACGGACCTCTTTACTCCCGTCCCCCCCCCCCTTGTCCAAGGCCCTACAGGGGGGCATCGGGCGAGGAAGGAGGAGAGTTGAGACGAGGCTGAGTTGAAGAGTGCTCTCTAGAAAGAAGTGCATGTACACTCTGGCGCTCTTGCACCGCAGTGGGTACTCTTGCATGCCCATCGCTCCATCCTTGAAAACCTAGTGAAAAAAACTGGCTGGAGATCGTGATCGAGAACGAGAGCATGAAGGACTGCATGGAGTGTTCCAAAACTTCCTGCATGCAGGCACCGTTGCCCGAACTGACCCGAACACTGGCAGATCAGCACTGGCCCCGGCACCAACCCCAGCTCCCGCTCCCACCTAACCAACCCGATTCCCATTCCCTCCTTGCTTGCTCTGCAACAGCACAAAAACACGAGGACTTCTCAGTACAAAAACTAAGAAAAGGAAACGTGGTGGATATATACTAAATAGGAATTCATTTCTTCACTGTGGTCTACAGCTGCCAGTCTGCCTGTTTGTACTTTTTTACCCCCTGTTTTGAATCTCGGGGTTGTCATTTGATTCCCATTTATCGTTCCTTTTCTGTTTTTTCTGCCCATTCCTCTTGCTTTTTGTTTTTTTTCCAACCACCCACTTTTAAGAAAACCCCAAATTGTTGTTTAAAAAGGGGTCTTGGTTTAAAGAAGAATTTATTCAAGCAATAAAGATAAAGGGGGCTGAAAATCCTTCCCTTCCCTCTTATCTTCATGGCCTCTGTCACATTGCAAAGGTTGAACTTCTTCGCTTTGCGATCTCTCCTCCAGGGGGCATCCCCTCCTCCCTAGATCGCTTCCACGCTCTCTCCTCTCTAGAGCAGAACAGCGGGAGAATGCCTAGGTGCTCGAGGATGGTTTGATGATATTCCTCACTACCATTTTTTCTGTTTCTTCTTTTTCTACAGCAGTCCTTGACATGAAACCAGTCTGAGCGACTGTTGAGCAGTGGGGGGCTGGCAGTGTAGAAATTAAGGCCCCCACTGTTGAAACCTGGAGCTGACCATTTTCCTTTTAAAGCCTTGAGTGGTTGGAATATAGCCTTGCATGCTTTTCCTCGAGACCTTTTTCCTTGTTTTAATTTCTGTTTCCATGGACCATTCACCTTCATTTTGTGCAACTCTTCTCCCTTCATTTGAACTGTCGTTAGCTAATACGGACTTCTTTACTCTGTGCAACATCTGTGCACCGAAACTTGTATGACAATTCAAAAAAAGAAAGGGGGGGAAAAAAGAAGAAAAAAAAAGCCCTACCAAAAAACTGCCTCGGTCATATATAATTTTTAACCAGTTTTGTGTTTGTTTCCAATTCGGAAAAGCTAAAATATGAAACACATTGTAGCATACAGCATTGATTGTGTACCTAACATTTCTGAAAACATTTTCTTTCCCTGTTTGCCCTGATCTAACAATATTGTGTGAGTGGATGTTAAACACCAAGTTCTTGCATGGTTCTTCCGATTTATAAAATATATATTTAAAAAAAATCAACAGAAGAAAGGGTTTGTGAATGCATTGAACTAAACAATAATGACCATGATCATGGACTGGATACTGCCTTATTTCCTCCACAGGCAACCGGCACTAGCATAGGAACGCCTACAGGCCTCACACCTTTTCTTTTCAATTTTTCCCTGATAAACAATACTGTGTGAGTGGGTGTAAAACGCCAAGTTCTTGCATGCTTTTTAACTGAGAAAAAAAAAGGGCAGAAGAAAGTGCTTGTGAATGCATTGAACTAAAAATGCTGACTAGGATAACGGGTTGGATACTGCCCATAGTGCCTCCGCAGCCAGCCAGTGCTGGCATAGGAACGCCCACAGCCTCACACCGTGGGCATCCCCAATGCTGTCGGTCCTTTAATATCCCTGCCCAGGATCAGGGGCTGGATACTGCCTGTAGTCCCTCCTCAACCAGTCGGCACTTGCGTAAGATCGCCCATAGGCCTCCACCTGTGGACTTTTAAAACTGGGTCCGACCTTTGACATCCTGTTTGGGTGTAAAACACCGAGTTACTTCTTTCCGAGTTAAAAAGGGATGGGGGCCGTGGGGATGTTGTGAATGTATTGATCTAAAAATGGGGTACTGTGCGCATAGTGCCTCTGCAGACAGCTGGCAGTGTGGTAGGAATGCTTACAGGCCTCACACCTGTAGGTGTCTCGGACGTCAGAAGTTCTTTGACGTCCTGCAGACTGGTAGCGGTACAGGTCATGTCGGGGTATTGGGGCGTGTCAGGGGTACCACCACATCTGACTGTGGGTCAGTCTGCAGTGGGTCTGGGGTTTCAGGGTCGGGCCTAGTGGGCTGCAATCGGATGGGTCTATGTGAGACCCGTCGGTAAGTCTGCTGTGATTCCAGTCTGCAGAAAACCAAAGCTGTGGAAAAGGCCTCTACCTGGGGGGGAGGGGGTGGTGCGCGTGCGCATGCCATGGGCCTAGCTGGAAGGGGAGCTGAGGGGCGGCATCGGGCGAGGAAGGAGGAGAGTCCAGGCAGAGTCTGAAGGGGTGCTCTCTAGAAAGGAGTGCATGTACACGCTTACGCAACGGGCACTCTTCCACACCCATCGCACCGTCATTAAAATTCCGGTGAAAATATGTGGCTGGTGATCGAGAACGAAAGCGTGAAGGACTGGTAGAGTGTTCCAAAATTCCTGCACCAGGGCACCGTTGACTGAACTGACCTGCACACTGGCACATCAGCACTGGCCCCGGCACCAACCCCCAGCTCCCGCTCCCACCTAACCAACCCGATTTCCCATTCCCTTGCCACTTGATCTGCAACAGCAAAAAAATACGAGAACTTCTCAGTACAAAAAGTAAGAAGAGGAAACGTGAATATATATTAAATAGGAATTCATTTCTTCACTGTGGTCTACGTCTGCCTGTTTGTACTTTTTCACCCCCTGTCTGGAATCTCAGGGTTGTGATTTGATTCCCCTTTAACGTTTCCTCTGGTTTTTATGCCCAGTCCTCTTGCTCTTTCTGTCTCCTCATTTTTCTGCTAATGGTCCATTTGCCTGACTTTTCCAGAAAACTCTCTGCGTTTCATTAAGTAGGTAGGTCCAGCCAAATTTTGAAATGCAAGCAGTGCAATTCATTAACATGTTATATTAAGGAGGGTCACAAGGCAAGTACAGAAGCCAAATTTCATTAATTTATAATATTTTTTGAGATATCACCCTTCAAATAGTGACCATTTTAGGCATTTTACGCACATTTTACAAAATGCGATTTTTGTATGGCTCTAGCATAAAAGCTATTGGTCACACATCCAAATAGAAATTCACAAGTCTAAAGAAGTGCAAGCTAAATTTTACCTACAGAGACAAGTTTCCATGAGAAAAAAGGGTGTAAATATCCTGCAAAATCTTTGATGGTAATAGCATTAAAGCAAACCAAACTCTGGAATGGAAAGAGATACAGCCATGGTTCTGGTATCTGCAGATTCAGCATTAATCGGAGAAGGAAAATGCACAGCATAAGAAAATTTTAAAGGGAAATTTTAGATATATTTAGACTTTTTTTTGAATGGGGAAATAAAGTTAAAAATGGGGCCAAGTGGGGGCCTCATGGAGATTTTGGGGGGCCTGCCTCACTTTTAGGACCCAATTCTCTCCTCAAGTTTGAGGGCACTGTTTATCCTCTGAAATCATTAACAAAGAAATATATAAACAAACAGGTAAAAAATATTTTTTTCAACATAAAACAGCATACAAACCCCTTTAAATTTTATACCTTTTAAAAATACACTTAATACTCACCAATTAAAAAAATCAAATTCTGAAGTTTAGTTTTTAAATTACTTACTTGACTTTTTGTGAACATGCAGTAATAAACCCGAGAAAAAAAAATTTAAAAATTTAAAGGTACAAACAAAAGGAAGCAGGCAAAAAACTAATTTTCAGGTATTCGACTACTACTACCAGTCTCGGCTACTGAAACAATCCCGGAAGTAAAACCAGAACTGGAGTTGTGCTAGCCATTATTTGACAATATTTAAAAACAAAAAACTTCCCTACCTTAAATAAAAAACCTGGATTATTAAGGAAATTTAAAAAAAATTGGAGTCCCAATTTTAATGACATTTAAAAAATTTACATGCTCAAAACTGTATTTAATGTTGCTCAGTGAGTTATTTTATTTCCCCCAAACCCCCCCCCACCCCGTTTTTTGTTTTTCTTTGGGTGTGTGTGTGTGTGTGTGATTATTTCTTTTTATTTTGTTTCCTGTTCAGTTTTTTCTTATTGACTTAGTTACTTCTGTCTTGTTTACCATAGTCTGTCTTTCAATCAGCTTGTAAAATGTTAAACAAAAAAAAAATTATCATTATTACTTCTCTTTTTTTTTTAAAACCCCCCCTTTTAATTATTATTTTTTACATACAAAAAATTTGAAAGAATCGTGTAATTTTTAGCCAAATGGGCCAGGGGCTTTTCCATGTGCACAAAAGGGGGAAAAGAAAGAAAATGGGGGGAAAAAAAAGGGAAAATTAAATTTTTCAGAAGCAAATTTCAAAACCAAAAATCCCAAACTCTCAATATAACCCTTAATTTTGGCTGGGGGCTCGCTTTTAAAATTTTTTGTCAAGATGAGGGAGAAACTACTGTAAAAAACAAACTTGGTTATGACTGAAATCGTCTGCGAGCAAAATCAGAAAAACAAATATATTTAAAAAAAATCATTCACTTGCTAAATTTCCTTTAAAAAAATTCACTGTTGAGAACATACACCATACATCAGTTTTTTGTCCATTCATATTTACGGGGAAAGAAATTACTATTACAGCAGTTTGCATTTCAGAGGAAATAATGAGGAGATAACTCAGTAATGTTGTTCAAACTACGACCAGACCACAACAAATTTGCTTCAGTTGCATTCGAAGAGATGTAAACAGCGCAAAAAATACAGTTATGGTTGTGTTGGAAACTCGGTTAGTTATCGCTAAAATAAAAAACTTATCACAGTTTCTTTCCAATTCCTCCAGGGTGAGCATCTCTTGTGCCGCTCGGGTAGTCACAGATTTTAGCGATCGCGCAACTCGACCAGACAATAAAATCTACGGGGTCTCCACTTTCCGTTGCATTGGAACGCTTACAAGAACTTGCTTCCGGATCAAACGATACACCGTTTTAAAGAGCGAAAATTCGTTTTTCATGTGATACCAAATTGAATATGGTGCATTCAAACTATTCAAAAACGACGAATTTTAACGAATTTTGTAACGGATAAATCTACGGGAATTCCTCTTTCTAAAAATATTAACTTCATATGTGTACATTTTACTTGTAAAAGTTCCCAACGGTTTTCCGAACGCAACCGTTTTCCGACCTCGCTCATCTGACTTTCGATGTCAGCACCACGCTCGGTTTCCGACCGCTTGGTGTGTTCATTAAAACTTTCTTCCAAACTCACAATACATCATTCACGCACAGAATAATGGAATCAACAGGTTGTAAAAAGATCGTTTTTTGCCTGACAGTAGTTTTTATTGACAAACTGCACAAAACAAAGCAGATACGACAAGTTGAAAATGAGCAATATTTGCCTTCCCACGGCCATGTTACCAAGCGCTAAAGAGCGGCTGGTCCTACCTACATTAAGAGTTGGGTGCTTGGTTTAAACAAGAATTTATTCAAGATGAGATAAAGATACAATGGGCTCATCAACAAGCCTTCCTGTTTTCTGTCGTTTTCATGGCCTCTCGTCACATCACAAAGGTTGAACTGGATTCGCTTTGCCATCTCTGCTGTAGTGGACATTTCCTTCTGCCCAGATCGCTTCCTCGCTGTCTCCTCTCTAGAGCAAGAACAGTGGGAGATGCCGAGGTGCTCGAGGATGGTTTGATGAGATTCCTCTCTAGCATTTTTTCTATTTCTTCCTTTTTTCTACAGCAGTCCCTAGTCTGAGTGACTGTCGAGCAGTGGGGTGCCGCAGGTGTAGAAATTAAGGTCCCCTCTGTTGAGAACCTGGAGCTGACCATTTTCCTTTGAAAGCCTGGAGCAGGTTGGAATATAGCCTTGCATGCTTTTCCACCAGACCCTTTCCCTCGTCTTAATTTCTGTTTTCATGTCGCATTCACCTTTATTTTGTGCAACTCTTCTTGTTTCATTTGAACTGCCCGTTAGCTAATACGGACCTTTACTCATACATCTGTGCGCCAAAACTTTCATCCTACGAAAATTGAAAAAAAGGGAGAAAAAAAGCCCTATCCAAAAAACACCTTGGTCATATATATATTTTTAGACCGGTTTTGTGTTTGTTTCCAGTTTGGAAAAACTAAATCTCTATCTTGATAAATATATGAAACACATTGTAGCATACAGCATTGATTGTGTACACTAACATTTCTGAAAACATTTTCTTTCCCTGTTTGCCCTGATCTAACAATATTGTGTGAGTGGATGTTAAACACCAAGTTACTTGCATGGTTCTTGCCGAGTTATATATATAATATATATAAAATAAAAATAAAATAAAAACAGAAGCAGAAGAAAGGGTTTGTGAATGCATTGAACTAAACAATAATGACCATGATCATGGATACTGCCCGTATTTCCTCCACAGCCAACCGGCACTAGCATAGGAACGCCTACAGGCCTCACACCTTTTCTTTTCAAGTTTTCCCTGATAGAACAATACTGTGTGAGTGGGTGTAAAACGCCAAGTTGCTTGCATGCTTCTTACCGAGTTAAAAAGAATAAAAGAAGAAGAAGCATAAGAAAGTGCTTGTGAATGCATTGAACTAAAAATGCTGACTAGGATCCCGGGCTGGATACTGCCCATAGTGCCTCCGCAGCCAGCCGGTGCTGGCATAGGAACGCCCACAGGCCTCACACCTGTGGGCATCCCCAATGCTGTCGGTCCTTTAATATCCCTGACGAGGATCATGGGCTGGATACTGCCTGTAGTGCCTCCTCAACCAGCCGGCACTAGCGTAGGAACGCCCATAGGCCTCACACGTGAGGACGTTCCTAACTGGGTCCGACCTTCGACATCCTGTTTGGGTGTAAAACACAGAGTTACTTCTTTCTGAGTGAAAGAGGGATGGGGGCCGTGTGGATGTTGTGAATGTATTGATCTAAATGATATTAAAAAGGATACTGTGTGTATAGTGCCTCTGCAGACAGCTGGCAGGGTGGTAGGAATGCTCACAGGCCTCACATCTGTAGGTGCCTCGGTCGTCATAAGTTCTTTGATGTCCTGCAGACTGGTAGCGGTACAGCTCGTGTCGAACTCGACATTACCTGCGGGGACGGGGTGGTGCGTGTGCGCATGCCATGGGCCTAGCTGGAAGGGGAGCTGAGGGGCGGCATCGGGCGAGGAAGGAGGAGAGTCGAGGCAGAGTCTGAGGAGTGCTCTCTAGAAAGGAGTGCATGTACACGCTTACAAAAGCGGGCACTCTTCCACGCCCATCGCACCATCCTTAAAAATCCGGTGAAAATATGTGGCTGGTGATCGAGAACGAGAGCGTGAAGGACTGCGTGGAGTGTTCCAAAACTTCCTGCATGCAGGGCACCGTTGACTGAACTGACCTGCACACTGACACATCAACACTGGCCCCGGCACCAACCCCAGCTCCCGCTCCCACCTAACCAACCCGATTTCCCACTCCCTCCTTGCTTGCTCTGCAACAGTACAAAAACACGAAGACTTCTCAGGAGAAAAAGTAAGAAGAGGAAAAGTGGTGGATATATATTAAATAGGAATTCATTTCTTCACTGTGGTCTATAGCTGCCTGCCTGTCTGTACTTTTTCACCCCCTGTCTGGAATCTCGGGGTTGTGATTTGATTCCCCTTTACCGTTTCTTCTCTGTGTTTTTTTCTGACCATTCCTCTTGCTCTTCATGTCTCCTCATTTTTATGGTAATGGTCCATTTGTCTGACTTTTCCAGAAAACTCCGAAATGTGTTTCATGAAGAGTTGGGTGCTTGGTTTAAACAAGAATTTATTGAAGACGAGATAAAGATACAGTGGGCTCATGAACAAGCCTTCCTCTCTTTTCTTCTCTTCATGGCCTCTCGTCACATCAGAAAGGTTGAACTTCTTCGATTTGCCATCTCTCCTCCAGGGGGTATCCCCTCCTCCCTAGATTGCTTCCACACTCTCTCCTCTCTAGAGGAAGAACAATGGGAGATGCCCAGGTGCTCGAGGATGGTTTGATGATATTCCTCTCTAGCATTTTTTCTATTTCTTCTTTTTTCTACAGCAGTCCTCAACCTGAAACCAAACAAGTCTGAGCGACTGTCGAGCAGTGGGGGGCTGCTGGTGTAGAAATTAAGGTCGCCACTGTTGAGAACCTGGAGCTGGCGATTTTCCTTTTAAAGCCTGGAGTAGGTTGGAATATAGCCTTGCATGCTTTTCCTCCAGACCCTTTTCCTTGTCTTAATTTCCGTGTTCCTGGCCCATTCACCTTCATTTTGTGCAACTCTTCTCCCTTCATTTGAACTGTTGTTAATACGGACCTCTTTACTCGCCGTCCCCCACCCCATTGTCCAAGGCCCTAGCAGGGGCGGCATCGGGCGAGGAAGGAGGAGAGTCGAGACAAGGCTGAGTCTGAGGAGTGCTCTCTAGAAAAGAGTGCTTGTACACTGGCGCTCATGCACCGCAGTGGGCACTCCTGCACGCCCATCACTCCATCCTTAAAAACCCGGTGAAAATAACTGGCTGGAGATCGTGATCGAGAACGAGAGCGTGAAGGACTGCGTGGAGTGTTCAAAACTTCCTGCATGCAGGGCACCGTTGATTGAACTGACCTGAACACTGGCACATCAGCACTGACTCAGGCACCAACCCCAGCTCCCGCTCCCGCCTAACCAACCCGATTTCCCACTCCCTCCTTGCTTGCTCTGCAACAGCACAAAAACACGAGGACTTCTCAATACAAAAAAGTAAGAAGAGGAAACGTGGTGAATACATATTCAATAGCAATTCATTTTTTAACTGTTGTCTATAGCTGCCAGTCTGCCTGTTCTTTTTCAGTCCCTTGTCTGGAATCTCGGGGCTATTTGATTCCCCTTTAATGTTTCCTCTGGTTTTTATGCCCATTCCTCTTGCTCTTTCTGTCTCCTCATTTTTGTGCTAATGGTCCATTCGTTCGACTTTTTCCAGAAAACTCTCAAATGTGTTTCATTAAAAGTTGGGTACTTTGTTTAGAAGAATTGATTCAAGATGAGAAAAAGGGTACAATGGGCTCATCAACAAGCCTTCCTGTCACCTTCTCTCATCATGGCCTCTCGTCATATCACAGGTTGAATTTGATTCGCTTTGCCATCTCCCCTCCAGGGGACATCTCCTCCTGCCCAGGTTGCTTCCTCGCTGTCTCCTCTCTAGAGCAAGAACAATGGGAGATGCCCAGGCCCTTGAGGATGGTATGATGATATTCCTCTCTAGCTTTTTTAAAATTAGTTTTTTAACAGCAGTCCGAAGTCTGAGTGAGTGTCGAGCAGTGGGGTGCCGCAGGTGTAGAAATTAAGGTCCCCTCTGTTGAGAACCTGGAGCTGACCATTTTCCTTTGAAAGCCTGGTGTATGTCGGAATATAGCCTTGCATGCTTTTCCACCAGACCCTTTTCCTTGTCTTAATTTCTGTTTCCGTGGACCATTCACCTTCATTTTGTGCAACTCCTCTCCCTTCATTTGAACTGTCGTTAGCTAATACGGACCTCTTTTTCCTCTTATGATTTTGGTAACATCTGTGCGCCGAAACTTTCATCGTATGACAATTGAAAAAAAGAATGAAAAAAAGAAGAAAGCCCTACGGAAAAACTGCCTTGGTGATATATAATTTTAGACCAGTTTTGTCTTTGTTTCCCACTCGGAAAAGCTAAATCTCGATCTTGATAAATATGTGATACACATTGTAGCATACAGCATTGATTGTGTACACTAACATTTCTAAAAACAATTGCTTTCCCTGTTTGCCCTGATCTAACAATATTGTGTGAGTGGGTGTAAAACACCAAGTTACTTGGATGGTTCTTACCGAGTTATATATATATATATATATATATATATATATATTTAAAAACAGAAGCAGAAGAAAGGGTTTGTGAATACATTGAAGTAAATAATGACCATGATCATGGACTGGATACTGCCTTATTTCCTCCACAACCTGCACTAGGATAGGAACGCCTACAGGCCTCACACCTTTTCTTTTCAAGTTTTCCCTGCTATAACAATACTGTGTGAGTGGGTGTAAAACACCAAGTTGCTTGCATGCTTCTGACTGAGTTAAAAAGAAAAAAAGAAGAAGAAGCAGAAGAAAGTGCTTGTGAATGCATTGAACTAAAAATGCTGACTAGGATCACGGGCTAGATACTGCCCATAGTGCCTCCGCAGCCAGCCGGTGCTGGCATAGTTCACACCTGTGGGCATCCCCAATGCTGTCGGTCCTTTAATATCCCTGACGAGGATCATGGGCTGGATACTGCCCGTAGTGCTCCTCAACCAGCCGGTACTAGCGTAGGAACGCCCATAGGCCTCACACCTGTGGATGTTCCTAACTGGGTCCGACCTTCGACATCCGTTTGGGTGTAAAACACAGAGTTTTTTTTCTGAGTGAAAGAGGGATGGGGGCCGTGTGGATGTTGTGAATGTATTGATCTAAATGATACTGAACAGGATACTGTGCGATAGTGCCTCTGCAGACAGCTGGCAGTGTGGTAGGAATGCTCACAGGCCTCACACCTGTAGGTGTCTCGGACGTCACAAGTTCTTTGATGCCCTGCAGACTGGTAACGGTACCGCTCGTGTCGAACTCGACATTACCTGCGGGGACGTGTCAGGGGTACCACCACATCTGACTGTGGGTCAGTCTGCAGTGGGTCTGGGGTTTCAGGGTCGGGCCCAGTGGGATGGGTCTGTGTCAGATCTGTCGGTAAGTCTGCTGTGATTCCAATTTGCGGAAAGTCAAAGCTGTGGAAAAGGCCTCTACCTGGGGGTGAGGGGGTGGTGCGTGTGCGCATGCCATGGGCCTAGCTGGAAGGGGAGCTGAGGGGCGGTATCGGGCGAGGAAGGTGGAGAGTCGAGGCAGAGTCTGAGGAGTGCTCTCTAGAAAGGAGTGCATGTACACGCTTACACAGCGGGCACTCTTCCGCGCCCATCGCACCATCCTTAAAAACCGGTGAAAATATGTGGTGGGGATCGAGAACGAGAGCGTGAGGATTTCGTGGAGTTTCCAAAACTTCCTGCATGCAGGGCACCGTTGACCGAACTGATCCGAACACTGGCACATCAGCACTGGCCCCGGCACCAACCCCAACTCCCGCTCCCACCTAACCAACCCGATTTCCACTCCCTTCTTGCTTGCTCTGCAACAGCACAAAAACACAAGACTTCTCAGGACAAAAAGTAAGAAGAGGATAAGTGGTGGATATATATTAAATAGGAATTCATTTCTTCACTGTGGTCTACAGCTGCCTGTCTGTCTGTCTTTCTGTCTGTCTGTACTTTTTCACCCCCTGTCTGGAATCTCAAGGTTGTGATTTGATTCCCCTTTACCGTTTCTTCTCTGTTTTTTTCTGACCATTCTTCTTGCTGTTCATGTCTCCTCATTTTTATGCTAATGGTCCATTTGTCTGACTTTTCCAGAAAACTCCCAAATGTGTTTCATTAAGAGTTGGGTGCTTGGTTTAAACAAGAATTTATTCAAGACGAGATAGATACAGTGGGCTCATGAACAAGCCTTCCTCTCTTTTCTTCTCTTCATGACCTCTCATCACATCAGAATGGTTGAACTTCTTCGCTTTGCCATCTCTCCTCCAGGGGGTATCCCCTCCTCCCTAGATCGCATCCAAGCTCTGTCCTCTCTAGAGTGAGAACAATGGGTGATGCCCAGGCGCTTAAGGATGGTTTGATGATATTTCTCTCTAGCATTTTTTCCTGTTTCTCCCTTTTCTACAGCAGTCCTTGACCTGAAACCAAACAAGTGTTGGCGTCTGTTGAGCAGTGGGATGCTGCTGGTGTAGAAATTAAGGTCCCTACTGTTGATAACCTGGAGCTGACAATTTTCCTTTTAAAGCCTGGAGTAGGTTGGAATATAGCCTTGCATGCTTTTCCTCCAGACCTTTTTCCTTGTCTTAATTTCCGTGTTCCTGGCCCATTTACCTTCATTTTGTGCAACTCTTCTCCCTTCATTTGAACTGTTGTTAATACGGACCTCTTTACTCCCCGTCCCCCACCCCATTGTCCAAGGCCCTAGCAGGGGCGCATCGGGCGAGGAAGGAGGAGAGTCGAGACAAGGCCGAGTCTGAGGAGCGCTCTCTAGAAAAGAGTGCTTGTACACTGGCACTCATGCACCACAGTTGGCACTCCTGTACACCCATCACTCCATCCTTAAAAACCCGGTGAAAATAACTGACTGGAGATCGTGATCGAGAACGAGAGCGTGAAGGACTGCGTGGAGTGTTCAAAACTTCCTGCATGCAGGGCACCGTTGACTGAACTGACCTGAACACTGGCACATCAGCACTGACCCAGGCACCAACCCCAGCTCTCGCTCCCACCTAACCAACCCGATTTCCCACTCCCTCCTTGCTTGCTCTGCAACAACACAAAAATACAAGGACTTCTCAGTACAAAAAAGTAAGAAGAGGAAACGTGGTGAATACATATTCAATAGCAATTCATTTCTTAACTGTTGTCTATAGCTGCCAGTTTCCTGTTCTTTTTCAGTCCCTTGTCTGGAATCTTGGGGCTGTTGTTTGATTCCGCTTCAATGCTTCCTCTCTGGTTTTTATGCCCATTCCTTTTGCTCTTTCTGTCCCCTCATTTTTGTGCTAATGGTCCATTCATCCGACTTTTCCAGAAAACTCTCAAATGTGTTTCGTTAAGAGTTGGGTACTTTGTTTAAAAGAATTGATTCAAGATGAGATAAAGGTACAATGGGCTCATCAACAAGCCTTCCTGTCACCTTCTCTCATCATGGCTTCTCGTCATATCACAGGTTGAATTTGATTCGCTTTGCCATCTCCCCTCCAGGGGACATCTCCTCCTGCCCAGGTTGCTTCCTCGCTGTCTCCTCTCCAGAGCAAGAACAGTGGGAGATGCCCAGGCCCTTGAGGATGGTATGATGATATTCCTCTCTAGCATTTTTTTTTTTTTAATTTTTAATTTTTAACAACGGTCCCAAGTCTGAGTGACTGTTGAGCAGTGGGGTGCCGCAGGTGTAGAAATTAAGGTCCCCTCTGTTGAGAACCTGGAGCTGACCATTTTCCTTTGAAAGCCTGGCGTATGTCGGAATATAGCCTTGCATGCTTTTCAACCAGACCCTTTTCCTCCTCTTAAGTTCTGTTTCCATGGACCATTCACCTTCATTTTGTGCAACTCTTCTCCCTTCATTTGAACTGTCGTTAGCTAATACGGACCTCTTTGCTCTTACAATTTTGGCAACATCTGTGCGCCGAAACTTTCATTGTATGACAGTTGAAAAAAAGAACGAAAAAAGAAGAAAGCCCTACCAAAAAACTGCCTTTGTCATAGATAATTTTAGACCGGTTTTGTGTTTGTTTCCCATTCGGAAAAGCTAAATCTCGATCTTGATAAATATATGAAACACATTGTAGCATACAGCATTGATTGTGTACACTAACATTTCTGAAAACATTTTCTTTCCCTGTTTGCCCTGATCTAACAATACTGTGTGAGTGGGTGTTAAACACCAAGTTACTTGCATGGTTCTTACCGAGTTTATATATATATTTAAAAACAGAAGCAGAAGAAAGGGTTTGTGAATGCATTGAAGTAAATAATGAGCATGATCATGGACTGGATACTGCCTTATTTCCTCCACAGCAACCGCACTGGGATAGGAACGCCTACAGGCCTCCACCTTTTCTTTTCAAGTTTTCCCTGCTATAACAATACTGTGTGAGTGGGTGTAAAAACCAAGTTGCTTGCATGCTTTTAAAAAAAGAAAAAAAGAAGAAGCAGCAGAAGAAAGTGCTTGTGAGTGCATTGAACTAAAAATGCTGACTAGGATCCCGGGCTGGATATGCCCAAGTGCCTCCGCAGCCAGCCGGTGCTGGCATGGGAAGCCCACAGCCTCACACCTGTGGGCATCCCCAATGCTGTCGGTCCTTTAATATCCCTGACGAGGATCATGGGCTGGATACTGCCTGTAGTGCCTCCTCAACCAGCCGGCACTAGCGTAGGAACGCCCATAGGCCTCACACTGAGGACGTTCCTAACTGGGCCCGGGCCTTAGACATCCTGTTTGGGTGTAAAACACTGAGTTACTTCTTTCTGAGTGAAAGAGGGATGGGGGCTGTGGGGATGTTAATGTATTGATCTAAATGATACTGAACAGGATACTGTGCGTATAGTGCCTCTGCAGACAGCTGGCAGTGTGGTAGGAATGCTCACAGGCCTCACACCTGTAGGTGTCTCGGACGTCAGAAGTTCTTTGACGTCCTGCAGACTGGTAGCTGTACAGCTCATGTCGATATCGACATTACCGGCAGGGACGTGTCAGGGGTACCACCACATCTGACTGTGAGTCAGTCTGCAGTGGGTCTGGGGTTTCAGGGTTGGGCCTAGTGGGCTGCAATCGAATGGGTCTGTGTCGGACCCGTCTGTAAGTCTGCTGTGATTCCAATTTGCGGAAAGTCGAAGCTGTGGAAAAGGCCTACCTGGGGGGATGGGGTGGTGCGTGTGTGCATGCCATGGGCCTAGCTGGAAGGGGAGCCAAGGGGCGGCATCAGGCGAGGAAGGAGGAGAGTCGAGGCAGAGTCTGAGGAGTGCTCTCTAGAAAGGAGTGCATGTACACGCTTACACACGGGCACTCTTCCACGCCCATCGCACCATCCTTAAAAATCCGGTGAAAATATGTGGCTGGTGATCGAGAACGAGAGCGTGAAGGACTGCGTGGAGTGTTCCAAAACTTCCTGCATGCAGGGCACCGTTGACTGAACTGACCTGAACACTGGCACATCAGCACTGGCCCTGGCACCAACCCAAGCTCCCACTCCCACCCAACCAACCCGATTTCCCATTCCCTTGCCGCTTGCTCTGGAACAGCACAAAAACACAAGGACTTGTCAGGACAAAAAGTAAGAAGAGGAGAAGTGGTGAATATATATTAAATAGGAATTCATTTCTTCACTGTGGTCTACAAGCTGCCTGTCTGTCTGTAC
>JABMCL010002398.1:15000-20000 GCA_018857735.1 Alviniconcha marisindica | reverse complement strand
CCTGCCGGATTAGTTCTGCAGTGGAAGATGGAGTTGCCTAATGGGTGTCCCATTTTTTTTTTTTTTTTTTTTTTTTTTTTTTGCAAGCCGGTCGCAAATTCGGCGAAAAAGCTTTGGATCAGCGCTGCCAGTTTTTTTAGGCTGTCATATTTGCTCTGTATGTCTCTGTCTCTGTCTCTCTGTTTCCGTCTCTCTCTGTGTGCCTCTCTATCCATCCTCCCCTCCTTCTCTCTCTCTCTCTTCTCTCTCTCTCTCTCTCTCTCTCTCTCTCTCTCTCTCTCTCTCTCTCTCTCTTCTTTCTCTCCTTCCTCTCTCCTCCTCCTCCCCTCTCTCTCTTTCTGTCTGTCTTTCGCCCCCCCATTCTCTCTCCCCCTCCCTGCTCTACACCACACACACCACACACACACCCACACACAACACACACACAAACACACACACCACACACACACACACACAACACACACGCACACACACACATAAAAACACACACACACAACACATTACATACACACACACGCACGCACACACACACACAACACACACACACACACACACACACACACACACACACACACCAACAAACACACACACACACACACACACACACACACATTCACAACACACACCACACACACATCCCCCCACCCCCCCAAACCCCCCACACACACCAGAACAACAACTCCCGGGCAATACGGTCACTGACCCTTCGGTCACTCAGTCAGTATAATTATCGGTCAGTTTTCACTGAAGCCAATGACGATGGCCACTGGACTTGAACCATGGGCCGTTTCCCCAAGTCTGTACTGAAAGCTTGGCCACTGGAGTCTGCGAAACAAAGGGCCACGTTTAGGCCAGACGACCCCAGCTGGTGCCACGTTAACTCAAAATTAGTTTAGCTCTCCCAGAAAATTGCTCGTTTGTGTTGCCATGGCAACTTGCATGATTGTGCAGAAGTGTCTTGTCAGGATTTAAGTACAGGAGAGAGAGAAAGAGGGTGTTAACTTTGGTGGGGAGTTGGGGTTGGGGTTGAGGGGGAGTTGGTGAGTGGGGAAGGGGTCGGGGGTTGGGTGTTTGTGTGTGTGTGTGTGAGAGAGAGAGAGAGAACTCGAAACTCGAACTCGAAATTTTATTTTCCAAGGATTTAGTTGTAGGTAGAGAGGAGAGAGAGAGAGAGAGAGAGAGAGAGAGAGAGAGAGAGAGAGGAGAGGAGAGAGAGAGGGAGTAGAGAGAGAGAGAGAGAAGGAGAGAGGAGAGAATTTGTTGTGTTGTGTTGTTTTGTTGTTGTTGTTTTTGTGTGTGTGTGTGTGTGTGTGAGAGAGAGAGAACTCGAACTCGAACTCAACTCGGAAAACTTTATTTCCAAGGATTGTAGTTTAGGTAGAGAGGAAGAGAAGAGAAATGCAGAGAGAGGAGAGAGAGAGAGAGGAGAGGAGAGAGAGAGAAGAGAGAGAGAGAGAGAGGAGAGAGATGTTTTGTTGTTGTTGTGGTGTGTTGTTGGTTTGTGTGGTGTGTGTGTGTGTGTGTGTGTGTGGGTGGTGTGGTGTGTGTGTGTGTGTGTGTGTGTGTGTGTGTGAGGAGAGAGAGAGAGAACTCGAACTCGAAACTCGAAAACTTTATTTTCCAAGGATTGGTTCATTTACGGCGTAGAGAGTAGAGAGAGAGAGAGAGAGAGAGAGAGAGAGAAGAGAGAGAGAGGGGGGGGGGGGGGGGGGGGGGGGGGGTGGGGGGGGGGGGGGGGGGGGGGGGGGGGGGGGGGGGGGGGGGTTTTTTTTTTTTTTTTTTGTTTTTTTTTTGGGGGGGGGGGGGGTGAGAGAGAGGGAGAGAGAGAAGAGAGATGAGGAGAGAGAGAGAGAGTAGAGAGAGAGAGAGACTGTTGTGTTGTGTGTGGTGTGTTGTGTTGTGTTGACTGAGTACATGTTAACTAGGTTCGCACTGACGACTGAACATGATGAATATCTACAAATCTTGCGGCCTCAGTCTGGCTGGGTTAGGCTTCAGACAGTTATCTAATGCGTTACTAGGTGTGTGTGTGTGTGTGAGAGAGAGAGAGAGAGAGAGAGAGAGAGAGAGAGAGAGAGAGGCGAGAAGAGAGAGAGAGATGAGAGTGAGAGAGGAGTGAGAGAGAGAGAGAGGAGGGAAAGAAGAGGGGGGGGAGGGAGAGGGGGAGGAGAGGGAGAGAGGGGAGGAGGAGGGAGGGGTTGAGAGGGGGGAGCGGAGGGGGAAGGGGAGGAGATAGGTGGGAGGGGGGGGGCGAGGGAAGGAGAGGGAAGAGGGGAAGGAAGAAAAAACAGAAGGAGACTTTATGAAGTGGAAGGAGGGAAGGACTTGGGAGGGAGGAGGGAGGGAGCGCTTCTAAACGAAGAGCAGGGGGAATGGAGGGGAGGGGGAGGGGCGGGAAACGGGGGGAGGAGGGGAAGGGGAGAGGGGGAGGGGGGGAGGGGGAGGGAGGGAGGAGGGGAGGGGATGGGGGGAAGCGAAGGAGAGGGGAGAAGAGAAAAGGGGAGGTGGGAGAGGGGGGGGCGGGGGGGGGGAGAGAAGAGGGGAGTTTGAAGTGGAAGAGAGTGGAATGGGGAGAGGTGGGAGGGTGGAGGCGAATGGGGGGAGGGGTGGGGGTGTGTGTGTGGGGGGAGGGAGGGGGGGAGGCGGGGAGGGGGGAGGAGAGGGACGGGGAGAGAGGGAGGGGAGGGGGGGAGGAGGGGGGGAGAGGAGAGGGGGGGGGGGGGGGGGAAGGGAGAGAGGGGAGGGGGGGGAGAGGAGGGGAAAAAGGAACTTGAGGAGGGGAGAGAGGGGGGGGGGGGGGACGAAGGGGGAGAAGGGGGGGGGGGAGGGAAGGGGAAAGGGAGACGGAGAGGGGTGAGGGGGGAGGGGGGGGGGAGGAGGTGAGGGGGAGGGGGAAGGAAGGGGAGGGGAAGAGGAAGGGAGGGGAGGTGGGGGGGGGGGGGGGAAGGCGGGAGGGGAAGGGAGCGATTGGAAGAGGGGGAGAGGGGAGGGGAGGAGAGAGGGGGAGAAGAGAGAGAGGGGGGAGGAAGGGGGGGGAGGAAGGGGGAGGGAGGAGGAGGGGAGAGAAGGAGAGGAAGGGGAGGGGGAGGGGGGAAAAAGGAGAGGTAGAGGGAGAGGAGAGGGAAGGGAAGGGGGAGGGGGAGGGAGGGAGGGAGGGAGAAGCGTGGGGGGGGGTGGGGAGAGGAGAGAGGAGGAGAGGGGGATATGGGGAGGGAGGGAAGGGAGAGAGAGAGAGAGAGAGAGAGAGAGGAGAGAGAGAGAGAGAGGTTAGCGTTGCTTTTGTGTCGTGTTTTCCATAGTTTTATATTCACCTATAACATAATTATATAACACAATAACAGAAAATGTTGTACATCTCTTTCCCATTAATGGAATAACAAAGGCATATATAAAATTATATTACAATTTATGCATACATAAAGATGCAAAAAGATCCAGACATATAGGACAGCCAACATCATTCGGATTAAAGATCTCATTGACATATATTACCTGTCATCCCACGTGCAACCGAGTGATTCAGGGACTGCATGTCACATCTGTACACATTCTAAATCTAGAATAAGTACACAAACACACACCAAACATTATATATATATATAATCTATATAATATTTATATATATATATATATTTATATATATATATATATATAATATATATTATTTTTGCTAACGTTAATAACTATACCTGACTGTCAAAATCGGCTTATAACAGAACGAGTTCAAGAGAGAGAGAGAGAGAGAGATGAGAGAGTGGGGAGAGGTGGTTAGCGGTTCCAAGCGCGTTCAAGAGAGAGAGGAGGAGAGAGAGAGAGAGAGAGAGAGAGAGAGAGAGAGAGGAGAGAGAGAGAGAGAGAGAGAGAGAGAGAGAGAGAGAGAGAGAGCAAGTTAAAGTTAAAAGTGGGCAGTTCACCACTGATCCTTGAACTGTATTCCTCTATTTTGTCAGTATCTGAACTTCATCCTCTGCCCTGCATCTCAGCATCAGTTGAAGAAATCAGCAGAGAGTTGGCAAGCATACGATGAGTTTGCATTTGTATATCAAATGCTTAGCTGAGTCACAGACGGGGTGAGTACATACTCATGTCTGTGTGTGTTCCGAACAATACAAGGTTTTGGGTAAATTTAGCTTTTAGCGAACGCAGGTTAGCACCAACAGGGAACAAATGAAAATCGCAGAGCCAATGAAGCTGCGAGTTGAAGAGTAAGGGAAGTAACTCGCCATACGAAAGAGAGGGATAGCCACGCGATTTAAAGAGGTGGCCTCCCCTGAGCTATTTTTTCTTTTTCTTTCGACAGATCTGACTTTTTCAGTATCCGCATACAATAATGATTTCTCTTTTTTTGGGGTATAATTATGTGTCTCTGTCCGTCTCTGTCTCTCTGTCTCAGTTTTATCTGCCCGTCCGTACATATGTTCGTCTGTCTCTGTCTGTCTATGTATTAAAAACAAACAAATACAAAAAAGAAAAAGGAAAAAAAAAAAAAAAAAAAAAAAAAAAAAAAAAAACCCCCCCCCCCTTTTCAAAAAATAAATTAATAATAATAATATAAATTAATATAATAAAAAGAAAAGAAAAAAAAGGAAAAAACCTGAAAAAAGAATGATTTGCTAGCGTTCTCAAACAAGATCGATCCAAACACATAAAAGGTTAAAAAGAACGCTATTTATTAGGACAAAACACAGCATGCTTTTTGTTGTTGTTGTTGTTGTCATATAATTTCCCGTTCTTCTGAAACTTTAATGTGTATGGATCTTGTTCTGTTTGTTTAATTTTGTCTGTTTCTCTTTTCTGTTCCTTTTCTCCTTTTCACCTGGGTTTCCCCTTTTTCTCTCTTTTCTGCTGTCCCCTGTTACACCTGGTTGGCTCTCGTCTCTCTTTCTCTGTTACTGTCCCTGTTACACCTTTGGGTTTCTCCGTTTTCTTTCTCTGTTTTGTTTGCCCTGTTACACCTGGGCCCCGGCTTTCTTTTTCTGTTACTGTCGCCCTGTTACACC
>JABMCL010002398.1:0-5000 GCA_018857735.1 Alviniconcha marisindica | reverse complement strand
GCTTAACTTCCACAGAAACTATAAGGCTTATATGGACGGGGAGAAGGGTATGGGGTGAAGTGAGTAAACATGGTGCTTAACGTCCACAGAAACCATAAAGGCTTATTGGGGACGGGGAGAAGGGGGGTGGGGTGGGTGGGGGGGGCTAGGAGGGAAGTAAGTAAACATGGTGCTTAATGTCCACAGAAACCATAAGGTTTATCAGGGATGGACAAAAGGGGGGTTAGGGAGTGAAGTAAACATGGGCTTAAAATTTCCACAGAAACCATAAGGCTTAACAGGGAGGGAAAAAGGGGTGGGGGGGAGGGGTTGAAGAAGTAAACATGGTGCTTAACTTCACAGAAACCATAAGGCTTAACAGGGACGGGGAGGGGGTTTATGGAGGTGAAGTGAGTAAACATGGTGCTTAATCCACAGAAACCATAAGGCTTATCAGGGACGGGGAGAAGGGAGGGGGGGGTATGGAGGTGAAGTGAGTAAACATGGTGCTTAATGTCCACAGAAACCATAAGGCTTATTAGGGACGGGGAGAAGGGGTAGGAGGTGAAGAAACATGGTGCTTAACGTCCACAGAAACCATAAGGCTTATTAGGGACGGGAGAATTGGGGGTGGAGGGGTGGGTGGGGGGGGTATGGAGGTGAAGTAGTAAACATGGTGCTTAAGTCCACAAAAAACCATAAGACTTATTTGGGAAGGGGAGAAAGGAGGGAAGGGGTATGGAGGTGGGGAAGAGGGAGTTTTATATCCCATCGCTACCTGTCACCCCCAGAATGATTCCTGCTTAAGGTGGGCAGCGATGAGAGCCATTTAATGTTTCATTAATTGTGAGGGACAAAGTCACAAGACAGCGTCCACAGACCACAAATACTGAAGAGAAAGGAGAGCCGAAGCGGATTCGAACCGAGGTCCCTCTGCTTACCACCCTATCGCCTTACCGCTACGCAAAAACAACAACAAAACTGTCACCGCTAGGGCATGATCAGCAAAAGATGGTTAAAGACACATTAATTATGATTAAATAAGCCGGAAAGAGTCCTCGGAGAAAATGAATACTTTCCCTACCAGGGCCCATATAAATTCATATCCTGCACAGCTTTGCTCATGTTTCAAATATATGTGTCTGTGGCTTACTTACTTCACCTCCATACCGCCCCCCCCCCCTCCACTCCTTCTCCCCGTCCCTGATAAGCCTTATGGTTTCTGTGGACGTTGAGAACCATGTTTACTTACTTCACCTCCCTACGCCCCCCCCTCCTTCTCCCCGTCCCTGATAAGCCTTATGGTTTCTGTGGACGTTGAGAACCATGTCTACTTACTTTACTGACAGTGTTTATTTTCTCCGAGACTTTCCGTCGCATTTAACCCCTTCACTGCCCCGGCCTGTAACGTTTCCGGGCTGATTGACGCAGGGGCGAGCCTGCAAACGGTGTATTTTCCGGTCCTGTGACATCTGCTTTCAATGCTATACGTTATGATGGAAGCCCTTTCACACATCAGTGTATTTAGTCCCCCACGGGCGAGCGCTGGGTGTAAAATTAAGACCCCTAGTTTTCCACTACACTATCCTCGCAAAATAACGATCATTCATTCATTCATTCATGCAGTCATTCATTCATTCATTCACAGAAATCGGAGACAAGAATGACATTGGACGCCCTAACAACATAACAAAACAGCTCAACAAAAAGCAGATAAGCATCCTACATCTCTCTCTCTCCTCCTCTCCCCTCCTTCCTTTCCCCCCTTCTTCTCCGTTCCTCTGCCTTCCTCCGTCCTCTCTCTCCCCTCTCCTCCCCTCCTCCCCCCCTCCCCCTCCCCCTTCTTCCCCCCTCTCCCCCCTCTCTCCTCTCTCTCTCTCTCTCTCTCTTCTCTCTCTCTCTCTCTCTCTCCTCTCTCTCTCTCTCTCTAAATCTCCCCCTTTTTTTTTTTTTTTTACTCTCCCCCCCTCTCCTCCCCCTCTCTCCCCCTCTCTCTCTCTCTCTCTTTAATTAATTTTAATAATTAAATTTTTACCGTTTGAACCTTTTTTTTTTTTGTTTTTTTTTGTTCCCAAGTGTTGTTTTATAGCTTGAAAGGGGTTGCCCCCAAAATTCACATGTTGGTTAATTTTGTCAAAATGAATAGGGTTATTTTTTATTTTTTTATTTTTAATAACACAATAACAAATATTGTATATTTTTGAACTCCAAGAACAGTTACTAAAAATAATTGCATATTAAACAAACTAGTAATTTATGAAATTTGCACCACACACACACACACACACACACACACACACACACACACAACACACCCACACACAAACACAAACCTAAACCCCATATTACCAACACAAACCCCACCCCAAACCCCCAACCCCCCCCCACAACCCCCAAACCACCCCCCCCCCCCACACCAATTAAAGTTTTTTTTTCCCATTTTTTTATCCTTTCCTTCGTTTTTTCCCTTCCTTCCTTCTCCCCTTTTTCCGATTCCCACCCCACCCATTCCCCCCCCCCCCCCCCACTCCCCCCGTCCCCTTCACCCCCCCCGAACCCCCCCCCCCCCCTCCCCCCCCCTCCCCATCATCTAAGATCCAGAAGATGACACCAATCCATCACCGTGTCAGCTTGGCAAGGGAATTTTGTATATTGGGGTGGGAGAGGGGGGGGGGATGTTTTTTTTTTTTGTTGGTCATGAGTATTAACCAAAAAAATATAAGTAAAAGGAAGAATAAACATGGTGCTTTAAGTACAGAAAAATAAGGTTAAAAAAAGGGATAAACTTTAAATTTTTTAAATATAATATATACGCGCCTTCCCCCTGCAATCTGGTTCCAGCAAAGAGTCCCAAGGCCGTACGGGCTTCTGAGGCTGGGACGGCGGGGGGGGTCGGGGACGTCACTTGACCCAACGAGGTTTTGCGTCCACCCCGGGAAAACACGCATGGCTAAACGGGAAAAAGCACACATGCACCCCCAACTGAGAAAGCCCCCCCAAAAAAACCCAACCCCAACTGAGAAAGCACACATGCACCAAACTAAAAAGCACCATGCACCAAATGAGAAAGCACACATGCACCCAACTGAAAAAGCACACATGCACCCAACTGAGAAAGCACACATGCATCCAACTGAGAAAGCACACATGCACCCAACTGAGAAAGCACACATGCACCCAACTGAGAAAGCACACATGCATCCAACTGAGAAAGCACACATGCATCCAACTGAGAAAGCCCACTGCCCCAAACTGAGAAAGCACCGCATCCAACTAGAAAGCACACTGCACCAAATGAAAAAGCCACATGCATCCAAACTGAGAAAGCACACATGCACCCAACTGAAAAGCACACATGCACCAAAATGAAAAAGCACACTGCACCAAACGGGAGAAAAGCACACATGCCCCAACTGAAAAAGCCACATCCCCCCCAAACTGAGAAAGTACACTGCACCCAACTGAGAAAGCCCCAATGCACCAACTAAAAAAAGCACACATGCATCCAACTGAGAAAGCACACATGCACCCAAATGAGAAACCACATGCCCCCAAACTGGAAAGACACATGCCCCCAAACTGAGAAAGCACCCCCCTGCACCAAACTGAGAAAGAAAACCCATGCACCCAACTGAAAAAGCACACATGCACCAACTGAGAAAGCACACATGCACCCAAAATGGAAAGACACATGCCCCCAAACTGAGAAAGCACACATCACCAACTAGAAAGACACAGCACCCGGGAAAACACACACCCAAACAAAAAAACACCACCACCACCACCCCAAAACCACCACACCAACCCACCACCACCACCACCAACAACAAAACAAAAAAAAAACAAAAAAACAAAAAAAACAAAAAAAGGGAAAAAAAAAAACAAACAAACAAAAACAAATAACAAGCAAACAAACAAAGAACAACAACAACAACAACCAAACAAAAAACTAAACAACAACAACAACAACGAAACAGAACCCAAAACAACATTATTCACAGTCACAGAAAAAACTAACAAACATACATGTGTATATGTATCCATACACATAGTTCATTTCACCTGACCTGATCTGTATGTCATACACGCAGGATCACATGCATGCGAACAATATCCTAACACAGTCATAGATCCTAAATGCCAAATACTCAAAAGACATTGTAATGATTGTATAGAAACTCTCGCACATACTTTCTGACACAGGCAGTTTAGATCCAGACACAATTTTTTTTTCTTCAAAAGAGCGGTTATTTATTATGACACAAACACACAGTCTGCAAATTTTCGGGGTAATCCCCCTGAAGGCAAAAAACCTTAAAAAAGTTTACTTTGACCTCAAGTTCAGGAGCTGTGGAGAGTCGAGGTGGCCGTCCTGGGTGTCCGTCCCAACGAGCCTTCTGGTTTCCGTGGCGTAAAATATTTGAAAACCCCCATTGGGCCAGCTTTCCCTTAATTGTAGCTGACATCCGGGACAAAACATCACTTCATCATCATTTTTGAAAAAAACGAGGCCCGGGGCGCTGTGAGAATCAACACACAAGGAGTTAATTTGGCTGAAATATAAAAACAAGTACAACAACAAAGACCTGAGGCCTACGTAACTTTCCGCGGCTGGGGAAATAAAGGGACTAAAATCCCCCAAGGGCATCCTCAATTTCTGGGGAAAAAAGGTTAAACTCAGCCAAAGGGACATCCTCAATTTTTGGGTGTAAATCAAGGTACTAAACTCCACCAGAGGTTCCCCAAAATTTTTGTTAAATACAAGGTACATAAACTCCAAACCAGAGGTAAACCTCAATTTCTGGGGTAAAACGGTTTTAAAAGGCCGGTTGGGAATAAACTAAAAGAGGTATCCCATTCCGGTAAAAACAAGGCAAAAATCCACCCGAGGTACTTCCCCAATTTCGGTGAAAAACGGTCATAACCCCAAAAGGTAACCCAATTTCTGGTGTAAATCAAGGGACATAAACTCCAAGAGGTACACCCAATTTCTGGGTGTTACGGTCATCCCACCGGGGCCC
>JABMCL010003424.1:1007500-1057684 GCA_018857735.1 Alviniconcha marisindica | reverse complement strand
TGGGGTTTTTTTTTTTGGGGGAAAAAGGGGGGGGGGGGTTTTTTTTGGGGGGGGTTTTTTTTTTTTTTGGGGGGTGTGGGAAAAAAAGGGGTTTTTTTTTGGTTTTGGGGGAAAGGGGGGGTTTTTTTTTTTGGGGGGGGGAAAAAATTTTTTTTTGGGGGGGGGGGTTTTTAATTTTTTTGGGGGGGTTTTGTTTTATGGGTTTTTTTTTGGGGAAAAAAAAAAAAAAAAAAGGGGCCCCAAAAAAAATTTTTTAAAAAAACCCCAAAAAAAAAAAAAAACCCCCCAAACAAAAGGGGGGAAAAAAAGGGGGAAAACCCAAATTTCCCGGTTTAAAAGGGGGAAAACCCCCAAAAAAAAAAAAAAAAACCCCCCCTTAAAAAAAAAAAAAAACCCCCCCAAAAAATTTTTTAAAAAAAAAAACCCCCCCTTTTTTTTTTTTTTCCCCCCCTTTTTTTTCCCCCCCCCCCAAAAAAAAAAACCCCAACCCCCCCCCAAAAAAAGGGGGGGGGGGGGGAAAAAATTTTTTTTTTTTTTTTGGGGGGGCCCCTCCCCAAAATTTTGGGGTTCGGGGGGGGGGAAAAATTGGGGGCAAAAAAAAAAAATTTTTTGGGGAAAAAAAAAAATTTTTGTTTTTCCCCCAAAAAAAAAAAGGGAAAGGGGGAAAAAAAATTTTTTATGGGCAAATTGGGGAAAAAAAAGGGTTTTTTTGGGAAAACCAAATTTTTGGGGGAAAGGGAAAAAAAAAAAAAAAGGGGGGGGGGTTTTTTAAAAAATTTTTTAAAAAACAAAAAATTTTTTTCCCCCCCCAAAAAACCCTTTTTTTGGGGTTTTTTTAAAAAAAAATTTTTTTTTTTTAAAAAAAAAAAAAAATTTTGGGAAAAAAACCCCAAAAAGGTTTTTTAAAATTTTTTCCTTTTTTTTTTTTCCCGGGGGGAAAAAAACCCCTTTTTTTTTGGGGCCCAAAAAAAAGGGGGGGGCCCCCCCCTTTTTTTAAAAAAGGGGGGGGAAAAATTTTGGGAAAAGGGGGAAAAAAAAAATTTTTTTTTAAAATTTTGGGGAAATCTTTTTTTTTAAAGGAAAACTTTTTTTGGGGAAAGGGGGGAAAAAAAAAAGGGGAATTTTTGGGAGGGGGAACCAAAAAAAAAGGGGTTTTTTTTTTTTTTTTTTTTTGGGGTTTTTTTTTTTTTTTTTTTTGGGGGGGGAAAAAAGGGGGAAAAAAAAGGGGGGAAAAATTTTTTTTTTTTAAAAAAAAAAAAATTTTTTGGGGGGGGGGGAAAAAAAAAAATTTTTAAAAAAAATTTTTTTTTTTTTTTTTTTAAAAAAAAAATAAAAAAAAAGGGAAAATGGGGAAAAAAAGGGGGGGAAAAAAAAAGGGGGAAAAAAAAATTTTTAAAAAAAAAATTTTTAAAAAAAAAAAAAGGGGGGGGGAAAAAAAAAGCATCGCTAAATCGGACGGCAGCATTCCGTAAACTGATCGTCTGCAACGTCTGTCAGATTGATCTCCCCTTGTTTGGCGGCAACAGACTATTTCCGAAAATAACAGGATAACATTATTATTCACCCCGTCCCTAATAAGCCTTTATGGTTTCTGTGGACGTTTCCAAGCACCAGTTTACTTAAGATTCATTCACAACTCTTCATTAGATATGAAGTGTATTGAATTGATGATATTGTAAAAACCCAAAATGGCATTTTAAAAGTTTCTTTTCTTTTTGTGTACATTTTGTCCCAGGGGGGGAATTTTCGACCTCCCGCCTCTCTTCTTTCTTCACGTGGCGGGGATCCAGATCACAGTGGTTAGTAGACCGTACGGCCGCGCGACTCGTGATTGAAAGGGGTCGCGGGTTCGAATCCCTGGGGAGAATGAGAGGCGGGAAAATTTTCTTCTCAGTCCAGGGTCAATTTCTGTGCTGACTGCTATTTTGGTATCCGTTCCACCCCACGACGGGGACTAAGTGTACCCCCAGCTAATAGGAGTAGAGAGGGGTCAAGTGTGGCAATATGAGAATTGAGGAGGAGTGTAGCAAGGTGGGAGACGAACATAGTGAGAGTTTTTTTTTTTTTTTTCTTTTTTTTTTGTTTTGTGGTTTTTTGTTTTTTTTTTTTTTTTTTTTTTTGTGCGTGTAAGGTAGCTACTAGCAGAGATACCAACAGAAGTAGAGCACACATCTCTTTTAAGTGTGTTTTAGGACTCTAATACGATTAAGCAATAGCCACAGAGCAACGGGTGTAAAAAAACACAAGGCCCCTCCATACACACCGGTCTACCTTTTTTTTTTTTTTTTTTTTTTTTTATTGGAACAAACTCTAAATAATAACATAAAAGCCACAAGGGTACGAGAAAAAGGAAAGGGGCGACGGTAAAAAAATGAGCAACGGAGAAAAGGGAATAGGCTATAAAAGGATCAGACGATTTTTTAATAGTTAAAAAAAAAAAAAAGGGTAAACGACAAAAAAAAAACAGTAAAGAAGGGAGAAGGTAAGAAACGACGATTATTATTAAAAAAAAAAAAGGTGGAGAGTTAAAAAAATTTAAAAAAATAATAAAAAAAGGACCAGCGTTTATTTTTTTGTTTTTCTTCTTTGTTATTTAAAGTAAAAAAGATGGGTACAACGGGTCCCCAATAAGTGCCAAATTGGTTGTGGATAATTATTCGCGGTCCGCCGGGAGTCAAATGTTTTTTTCCCTGCCAGAAAAGCTGCAAGGTTGTCGGACAGGTCATGGTTATTTTTTACGACGGCCCTCCTATCAGTCCTCGGCACTCTTTTTACATTTAAACACGGGCATTTAATGTTAACCCCCACCTTCTTTACGTTATTTGTTGCCTCTCTTTGCATGAATCCAAATATTGTTTATAGAGTTAATTTTTTGGGAACGCATGCGTGTGGTATGGGTTTTTTGGTAGATAGGACGGTGGACATGTTGGGACGGGGCACAAAAAGGTTCCCCCTCAGGCACGGCCCACCCCCTCCTATCGACCTCTCACACACAGCTCTGCAGCTGTTGTGAAACGTTGATAGAGTGGATGACTGTAAAGGGTTGATTGTGTCTGATGATTGATGAACGTTTGTACCTTTTCTGCTTGTATGGTCCTCAGATTTGTGCAGATCTTTTAGTCAAGCCAGTGTTGTGTACATCTGGAGGGACAAGTGTGTTGGAACCAACATATTTGCCGTCGAAGCACGAGTTGTTGACAATAAAAATTTTTTTACGTCGCCACGGAAACCACCAGGAAATACAAGCGTTTCTCGGCTCTGTTTAGGTACAACGAGAACAGCCCTAGGGACGGCCACCCCCTCGACTCATCACACCAACAGCTCCCTGAACCTATGATGACTCAAACGTAGATGGGGTTTTTTTTTTCTTTTTTGGGACGTGAGGGCAGAGATCTTGTGGTATGTTATAATTTTATACAAGCTGATATGGCGTTTGTTGGAAGAGAGTCCTTATTAGCTCGGGTTCTTGAACGGCGTCTCCTCCCGTTTTTGTAGGACCTAAGTCTTCAGTCATTTGGATATTACCTGAAGAATTTTTTCGTGTATTATCCTTTCACAGTTGAAACTTAGTATACATAGTTATTCCATCCTCAAAGCATAAACATACAACTTGGACAGAATGGCCTAAACAAAAACACAAACACACACACACACACACAACACACACACACAACATACACACCACACACAAACACACACACACACACACAAACACACACCCCACACACACTACAAACACACACAAACACACACACAACAACACACAACACACACTTACTGTACATACTATTTTTCTTTTCTTTTGAAACAAAAAGCAACTGGGCCAAATTATATGTTTATTTCACCAAAAGCAAATGCAACACGTTTGAAAAGAGATGACAGAAAAAGGTTGTTGTTTGTTTGTGTGTGGTGGTGTGTGGTGTGTGTGTGTGTGTGTGTGTGTGTGTGTGTGATTGTTGTTGTGTGATGTGTGTGTGGTGGTGTGTGTGTGTGGAGTGGAGTGGAAGTGTGAGTGAGTGGAGTGAGAGTGTTGTGTGTTGTGTGTGTGGTGTGTGGTGTGTGTTGTGGTGTGTGTGTGTGTGTGTGTGTGAGTTTGTGAGTGTGTGTTGTGTGTGTAGTGTGTGGTGTGGTGTGTGTGTGTTGTCGTGTGGTCGTGTGTGTGTGTGTGTGTGTGTGTGTGTGTGTTTAACAATATAACCGAAAAACTTGAGCTTCTCTCTCCGTTCATGGATTGAGTTAATTTTCCGACTGGTTTTACTCACGGCACAGCACTGTCCATTCAATGAATGTAACAGCTTCGATCGTTACTGACTGGGCGTGAGTAGTTCTCATGCTTTTCAGTCGTGCCGAGTTCACTGGCCGGGTTCAATACGTTGAGTACAGGACAGAGTGCAGAATCCACTGTCAGCTGGATTTTAACACAGTTCACATGTGAACACTTATTAAGTCTCCAAGTCTCCCCGGCCAGTCACTCAGTGAGTGCTCCCCGTTGAGGAACCAACACCTCCGTCAAGGCGAAGTTCAGAACAATACTGTATCTGAACCATCTCATTGTGGTGTGACAGCTGTACCATGTCCCTCTTCCGTGTCAGTCTCTTCACGCCGCCGTAGTTCCCGCACATGAAGGTCCAATGGTCCGGTAGTCGCCGCCTTCGCCCGCATCATCAGTTGCCGGTTTTGTCACAGTCAGTAGGACTTGGTTTTTCTCTGCATTCAGTCAGTCTCAGCGGTCCGTTTTTCTGCTGGCGATTAGGCCCATACCTGACTCTCTTTTCTTCTTTTTATGCCAGCGTATTAACATTTTATCAAGTTAAATTCCAAGCCGCATCGGCCCTGTACCACATCCGTCAGAAAAGCGGGGTTTGGACTGTGACCCCGATCAAGTTTTGATGCGGAACGACTCAGTTGTGAGTTACCATGCAGCGTTGTCTGTTGTCTGTCTGTCTTCTGTCTGTCTGTTGTCTGTCTGTCTGTCGTCTGTCGTCTGGTCTGTCTGTCTCTCTCTCCTTCTCTTCCCTCTCTCCTCTCTCTCTCCTTCTCTCTCGCTCTCTCTTCTTTCTCTCTCTTCTTTCTTTTTCTCTCCCGCGTCCTTTCACTCCCCACCCATGTCTTCGTCTCCTGTCTGTCGTTGTGTGTGTGTGTGTGTGTGTGTGTGTGTGTTTTTGTTTTTGTGTTGTGTTTTTTTTTTCCTCTTTTCTTTTTCTCTTTCCTTCTCCCCTGTCTCTCTCTTTTCAATCACTCACAGCTACACTAGCAACGCGCCGACAGCCCACGTCAGAGCGACGAACCACGGAATGATCATATCGACGCACACAATGTGGTACCTGTCTGGCCTCCCTTACGATACACTGCACACCCTATTAACACAAATTGGTAGAATATTGAGGGAGTAGAGGACGAGATAGACATATTAGATATACACGCCGTCGCATTTAATGGCACTATCCCTGCTAGATGATAGCGAGCAAGATACTGATGGTCTGATGATCTGACGACCAGAACAAAGTCACAGTACCACCCTGGAAGAGAACGCGGCACACTTCAGGACCAAGCCACCTTTGTGTACGAGACCAGGCTCTGAAGTTATAGGACATAAAACTAGTGTGACTCTGTAAAGACTATATTGGTTGTGCCAATGCCTTAACTGGCTGTATTCACGTTGTAGGTAAAATACTATTCACTCCAGATCACGGCAAAACGTGACTGTGTTCGGCTGAGCTGCCTGCTAGTCCCCAAAACATGTCGCAAAAGACTTAGATGCCTCAGTAGCACATACGTGAAATGAAACGAATATTGTAGCGAATAAATGTGAGAAGGCACCGACTATACCAAGAATGCGAGCGTTCGACTTTCAACCCAGCGAACACACTCAACACACAGAACAATACACAACAACTCACCACCACAACCCACCCACACAAAGCACACGTACCACCACACACCCCACCCTGACCCTCACCGCTCAAGATCAGATCATCATCCCCTTGGCTGTTCCTCAGAAAGTGTAACACCTCCGAACTCTCCACACCAAGAGAAAGCGAGAAGAAACCAGCGAAGCAGGTTACCTCAAACAGCTACCAGACAAAGATCAGGACAACACTCCCACCCCGCTTCGCACCACACGCAGGAACCGCACCTATGCTAGTAGCTCATGCACGTGCCCCATGCCAAAAGAGCACGGAAGAGGTGAGTCTAGGCAGGAGACGCTCATATCTCTACCGTGAGAGTATCCCGTAGCTCGGAGAGAGGAGTAGGATCAGGAAAAGACGAATAAGAAGAACACGAACAACAAGACAGCCACAGACAGGACAGACCGAACAGACAGGCAGACACGACAGTAGGACAGCAACACAGCACACACAACGGAGCACTGCATGACTGGTTCGTACAAGCATGAGGTGAAGAAATCGTTCGGCTGACATAGTCGAAAACTGATCGGTGCGGTGCACAGAAGCTCGCCACGCTAACCCCGGTTTGTCAGGAACAGGGATAGAGATAGATACAGGGCCGATCACGAGCTTGGAAGTTTAAACTTGATAAAATGTTAAATACGCTGGCATAAAAAGAAGAAAAGAGAGTCGAAGAGTATAGAAGGGGCCAGTAACTAGATCTGCAAGCAGAAGAGAAAAAACAGAGTGACCCGCTGAGGACTGCGCTGAATGCAGAGAAAAACCAAGTCCTAATGACTGTGACAAAACCGCAACTGATCGTGCATGGACAAAGGAACCGCGGGCGGCGACTACCAGGACCATGAGGACCTACATTGAGACACAAAGGGAATACAGCGGCACCGGGCGGCAAGTATGAAAAGAAAGGACAAGGACTGACCCGGAAGAGGACAGCAAAAGAGGAGTTCAAAATGAAGATAGATTCGATCACTGAATGGAACGGTACACGTTGTTCATGAACTTCGACACTAGACGGAGGGTGATAAATCGGTTAACTTCACACACAGTCAGGGGGAAAGCCTCAGATCACTGGATGTGACTGGACCGGGAGAAGACTATCGGAGACTTACTAATAAGTGTTACATGAGACGAACTGTGTTAAAATCCCAGCTGTACAAAAGGTGGATTCTGCACTGTAGTCAATTGTGTAGTCATCACGACAGATTGAATAGCACCGTCAAGAGGGAACTCGGCACACGACTGAAAGCATGAGAACATAATCACGCCCAGTCAGTAACACGATCGAAGCTGTTAGCAAATTCAGTGTGAATGGACAGTGCTGTGTGCCGTGGTAAATACCAGTCGGAAAATATAAACTGCAATCCATTGAACGGACGAGAGAAAGCGTACACACAACAGATATTGTTCGGCTGGATTTAAAACACAAAACACACACCACAACACACCACACAAACACACACACACACACACACAACACAACACACATACAACAACAACAGCAGGCACGCACTCACACCACTACACACACACACTACACACACACAACAGCCACACACATTGACACAAAGCACACACAAAGAGCAGTGAGAGAACGAACACACGACACGTCAGCACTAAAAGGCAATGCTCTTAGGGCTACTTAGAACAGACAACACACACAATCACACACACACACACAACACACAAACACACACAGCACACAACACACACAACCAAAGCACACACATCACACACACGACACACACAAACCAAACTACAAAAACACCACATTTAGATGTATCATACTCTATTCACAGAAAACACAGGTGTTATGCAAATTATGCGAACTTTTGGTGAAATAAACAGGCTGAGGTGAAGTAATTTGGCCCAGTGCCTTTGTTTCATAGTGTAGATGTCGTGTAGTGTAGTGATAGAAAATCTATGAGGTGTGTGTGTTAGATGTAGAGTGTAGCCTGTGTGATGTGTGGTGTGTGTGGTGTGTGTGTGTGTGTGTGGTGTTGTGGGTGTAGTGTGTGTTGTGTGTATGGTGTGTGTGTTGTGTGTGAAGTTGTGTGTGTGTGTGAATGTGGGGGTGGGGTGAGGGAGCCAGTTGTATGTTTTTGCTTTGAGGATGGAATAACTAATGTATACGTAAGCACTGTGAAAGATACGAAAATCTTCGGTAATATCCAAGGACTGAGACTGGCCTACACGGGAGAGACGCCGTCACACCGCAAGGCTCTCCATGCTGTATAAAATCCACAGCTCGCCCCCGTCCCCTCTCATAGTTCAGGAGCTGTGTGAGAGTCGAGGTGGCCGTCCTGGGCTGTCCGTCCTAACGAGCCTTCTGGTTTCCGTGGACGTAAAAAATTATTGCACCGTGCTTCGGCATTGGTCACAACTTGTCCCTAATATGTCAACTGACATCTGAGGACATAAAGCATCACTTCATCATCATCATCACCGTCTCCTCTCATAGTTCAGGAGCTGTGTGAGAGTCGAGGTGGCCGTCCTGGGCTGTCCGTCCTAACAACCATACACCATGTCACTTCATGCAAAGGCACATACGTAAGGTGTATGCGTGTTTAGCCGTGTAACCTGCCACCTGCACTTTTGGCAGGATGACCGGGATCTTTTACGTGCTACTGCGGTAACACTGACCGGCGTGGGGGTGGAACGGATACCAAAATAGCAGTCAGCACAGAAAGTTGACCCTGGAGAAGAAAATTTTCCCGCTGCTCCCGCAGGGATTCGAACCCGCGACCTTTCAATCACGAGTCCGGCGCTCCGTCTAACCACTGAGCTATCCCCGCCCCGTGAAGAAGAAGAAGGTCGGAAATTCCTGGGACATTTTAAATGCCATTTTGGGTTACAAATATCATTCAAATCAAACAGCTTCATATCTAATGAGATTGTGAATGATCTTAAGTAAACATGGTGCTTGACGTCCACAGAAACCATAAGGCTTATTAGGGACGGGGTGAATAATCTTATCCTGTTATTTTCGGAAATAGTCTGTTGCCGCCAAACAAGGGGAGATCAATCTGACAGACGTTGCAGACGATCAGTTTACGGAATGCTGCCGTCCGATTTAGCGATGCAGGAATTGGTAAGCATCAGTTCTGAATGATTCATCAGTATTATGCCCATCAAATCATGTTTTCTAAGTCAAACTTACCCTTTTTTCTCTTTTGCAGATGTCGGCATGTGAGCAAGTGACAACAAACTTCAAGCTGTTACTGGAGGAATGGGAAGAGCTCAAAAGAACACTTGAAGTTTCGTCACACCGTACATTACAGGCAGCGACGCTTTTTGAATTCATAATTTGTATTGTCCACATAGTAATTCACTGATTAACCAGCTTTTACTTATTCATTCACTTACTCCCCCCCCCCCCTCCCGTGGGACTGTGAATGTGTGTGTGTGTGTGTGTGTGTGTGTGTGTGGAGAGAGAGAGAGAGAGAGAGAGAGAGAGAGAGAGAGAGAGAGAGAGAGAGAGAGAGAGAGAGAGAGTGTATACATGTGTGTGAGAGATTGTGAATGTGTGTGTCAGTGTGTGTGTGTGTGTGTGTGTGTGCGCGCAGTGTGTTTGTGAAACTGTGAATGTGTGTGTGTGTCAGTGTATGTGTGTGAATTTGTGTGTGTGTGTGTGTGTGTGTGTGTGTGTGTGTGTGTGTGTGTGTGTGTACTCGTGCATGTGTGTGTTGTGTTTGTGTGACTGTGACTTTATGTGTGTGTGTGTGTGTGTGTGTGTGTGTGTGTGTGTGTGTGTGTGTGTGTTTCCAGCCAGAGCAAGATGGAGTGATGCTATCAGCTGACACACTGTGGCAACTAAGGCACTGACAACACGACTACAGCACACACTGCCAGCAGTCTTACGTAGTGGGCTGACCGCGGCTACCACAGCAGCAACCCTGCAACAAGGTCTGAAAATCTGACAACAAAATCAGTATTGAGATCCACACCCTGGCACTTCCATTTATGCTGGTTGAGCATCGCCCTAACTGTCAACCCCCACATTCATTACATGAAACAACTACTCAAACACGATTCCAATGTTTTTTATTGACTTTGTGCAGCTGATCATTTTCATTCCACCAGTGTTCGTGTCAGATCTTCACCTTGATATAACCATACTAGTTGACTGGGCGTAAAACACCAAGTTACTTACTTCCATGCATGTCAGATCTCGATCAGTGGGCAGCATTTGCATCGTCTCTTTTTCAGACGTGAGTGCAGCACAGAGGAAGACAGCTGAGCTTGCGGGAGAGTGTGTCAAGTGGAAGAACAAGTTCACTGCCGCCTCCTCTGACTGTCAGAAAGAAAAACAGGTATGTGTGCACACTGAGACACTGAGAGAAAGTGGGACAGATGGAACAACAGGTACACACACTGAGACAAAGTGGGACAGATGAAACAACAGGTACACACACTGAGACAAAGTGGGACAGATGGAACAACAGGTATGCATTCTGAGACAGACAAAGTGAGATAGATGGACCAACAGGTATGCACACTAAGACAGTCAAAGTGGGACAGATAGACCAGAAGGTATGCACTCTAAGACAGAGTGGGACAGATGGACCAACAGGTATGCACTTTGAGACAGTCAAAATGGGACAGATGGCCCAACAGGTATGCACTCTGAGACAGCCAGAGTGGGACAGAGGGACCAGCAGGTGTGCACACTATGACAGTTAAGGTGTGACAGGCAGACTGATCATGGATACGTACAGATGCACATACTGAGACAGTCCAGGTGTGACAGACAGACTAACAGGTATACACACTGAAACAGTTCAGGTGTGACAGTCGATTTTTAGGATGGCATTAAATAAAGAAAGGGGTGCCACAGTACTCACTAATCTCGAACAGCATGTCTTGTGTATGATGCGTCAAAGGTTCTGACCCCCTGTGCCTTAATCCTTGTCTGGGGTGTCCTCAGACCCTATCATCACATTAAAAGAGAGGGTACCCATCTTCATATTAAAGATGCATCCCCTGTGTCCTCACTAATATTGAAGAAAGGGGTACTCCAGTACTCACTAATCTAAAACAGCTTGTCCTATGTATGATGCATCACATCTTAACCCCTGTGTGCACAGTCCCCATCTTCGCATCATCCTGAATGTGTTGTATTTTCACTCATGCAGGATGTTTAGGATGAGATTAAAGAAAGGGGCACCACAGTGCTCACGCTCACTAATCTAAAACAGCTTGTCCCACGTATGATGCATCACTTCTTAACCCCTGTATGCGCAATCCCCATCCTTGCATCATCCTAAATGATGTACCTTCATGCATGTTGGATGTTTAGCATAAATTAATGGAAGTTTTCTGCAGTGCTCGTTAATCTTAAACAGCATGTCCTGTGTCTGATGCGTCAGAAGTTTGCATCCCCTGTGTCCTCAAACCCCATCTTCTCATCATCCTGAATGTGTCGTATTGTCATGCATGCAGGATGTTTAGGATCAGTTAAAGGACATTTTTTGTCAGTGCTCATTAATCTCAAACAATAATAATAATAATGATAAATAATTCTTATAAAGCGCTGTTCTTTAACCAGAGTTAAACTCACTGCGCTGTACAAACATCTTATCACAAAAACCACATTAACATACATTTCAGCAAACAAAACCTTAATTATTATAGCTTTAATTACCATTATCACCTATCAACAAATACACACACACACACACACACACACATACACACACACACACACACACACACACAATGACATGCGCACACCAGTCTCCACTCATCCACTCATACAACAATTAACAAAATATTAATGATCTCAAACAACGACCCCAATTTGAACAACATGTCCAGTGTATTACGAATCACTTCTTAACCCCTGCGTTCACAGTCCCCATCTTCACACCATCCTGAATGTGTTGTACCTTCACCCATGCAGGAGGTGTGTGAACTGCAAAGTGAGGTGTCGCAACTGTGGGAACAGCTGAACCAGCAGTCTGAGTTCAGCTCCAGTCTGGGTGCCGCCACTGCCACCCTCCTGTGGCGGGTGTCGCGTAATCAGGACACCATCGCCGCTCTGCTGGGTGGGGTAGGTTGATGTTTGCTGGTGTGTCAGTTAGTCTTTTTGCTGTCTGTCTGTTAGTCTTGGTGCTGTCTGTTAATCTTGGTGCTGTCTGTCTGTTAATCTTGGTGCTGTCTGTCTGTTAATCTTGGTGCTGTCTGTGCTGTTTGTTAGTCTTGGTGCTGTCTGTCTCATTTGTCTTGGTGCTGCTGTCGGGAATAGTCTTGTGCTGTTGGGTAGTCTTGGTGTTGTCTGTCTGTTAATCTTGGTGTGTCTGTTAGTTTTGGGTGCTGTTAGTTTTGGGTGCGTGTCTGTGTAATTTGGTGCTGTGCTGGGTCTGTTAGTCTTGGTGCTGTCTGTTGTTGGTGCTGTCTGTTGTTAATCTTGGTGCTGTCTGTCTGTTAGTCTTGGTGCTGTCTGTCTGTTGGTGCTGTCTGTGTTAATCTTGGTGCTGTCTGTCTGTTAATCTTGGTGCTGTCTGTCTGTTGGTGTATCTTGTCTTCTGTCTGTATCTTGGTGCTGTCTGTTGTTGGTGCTGTCTGTCTGTTAGTCTTGTGCTGTCTGTGTCTGGTGCTGTCTTGTTAGTCTTGGTGCTGTCTGTCTTATCTTGGTGCTGTCTGTGTGTGTTGGTGCTGTCTGTCTGTTAATCTTGGTGCTGTCTGTTATCTTGGTGCTGTCTGTTGTTGGTGCTGTTGTGTTTGTGTGTGTCTGTGTGCTGTTGTTGTGGTGTGTGTGTTGTTGATCTGCTTGTTGTGTGTGCTTTGTTATTTGGGTGTGTCTGTGTGTTTGGTGTTGTTGTCTGTTATCTTGTGCTGTGTGTCTGTTAATTTGGTGTGTCTGTCTTGTGCTTTGGGTGTCTGTGTGAGTTTGGTGCTGTCTGTTGTTGGTGCGTTGTGTAACTTGTGCGTCTGTATGTTGTTTGGGTGTGGTTGATTGTGCGTTGTGTGTTCTTGGGTGTGTTGTTATCTGGTGTGCATCAGTCTGTGGTGTGTTTGCTTTGAACTAGTGCTGCTCTGTTGTGTAGTATTGTTGCGTATGAACTCTGTGGGTGTGTGTGTGCAGTGTGGGGAACTGCATTTGTGTGGTGTGTGAGTAGCGTTTGATGTGTGTAGTGTGTGTGATGTGTTGCTGGTGTGTTGTTGTGTGTGCGATCACCCTCATTTTGTGTGGCAGGTAGTGTGAGGAACTTCCTGCATTGCTGGGTATGGGTAAAGTGGAGGAATTCATGTTTGTGTTGTGGTGAGTGGCTGCTGTGTTGTGTGTGCAGATGTGTGTGATGACTTCATAATTGTTGTGTGTGCAGAGTGGGTGAACTGTACTAGTTATGTGTGTGTAGATGTAGGCTGCATAATTATGTGTGTTGGATGGAGGACTGCATAATGTGGTTGTGCAAGTGGTAGTGTGTACTATGTGATGTGTGTGTGGTGTGGGAGCATGCATAATGTATGTGTGTGTCTAGATGTTGTGGAGTGATTGGAATTTTGTCATGTATAGTTTGGTGAGCAATAAAAGGGGATATGTTGGTAGTAAAGTGGAGGAATTCTGTCATGTGTTTATGCAGAGTGGAAACAACCATCATAATTATGTATGGCAGAGTGGAGAACCCCTAATAATTATGTGTGTGCAGAGTGGAGGAACTGTACATAGTTATAGTTATTTGTATTGAAAGTAGGGAAAACATACATAATTATGTGTATGCAAAGGAGAACTCTAATTTGTGTGCAGATGAGGAACTTACATAATTATGTGGTGCAGAGTGGAGGAACCGTACATAATTATGTGTGTGCAGAGTGGAGGAACCCTACATAATTATGTGTGTGCAGAGTGGAGGAACCCTACATAATTATGTGTGTGCAGAGTAAGAACATAATATGTGGCAGAGTGAACCTACATAATTATGTGTATGCAGAGTAAAGTGGAGGAACCCTACATAATTATGTGTATGCAGAGTAAAGTGGAGGAACCCTACATAATTATGTGTATGCAGAGTAAAGTGGAGGAACCCTACATAATTATGTATGTGCAGAATGGAAGAACTATACATAATTTTGTGTGTGCAGAATGGAGGAACCCTACATAATTATGTGTGTGCAGAGTGGAGGATCCGTACATAATTATGTGTGTGCAGAGTGGAGGAACAATACATAATAATGTATGTGCAGAGTGGAGGAGCAATACATAATAATGTGTGTGCAGAGTGGAGGACAATACATAATAATGTATGTGCAGAGTGGAGGAGCAATACATAATAATGTATGTGCAGAGTGGAGGAACAATACATAATATGTATGTGCAGAGTGGAGGAACAATACATAATAATGTATGTGCAGAGTGGAGGAGCAATACATAATAATGTATGTGTAGAGTGGAGGAACAATACATAATTATGTATGTGCAGAGTGGAAGAACCCAAAATAATTATGTGTATGCAGAGTGGAGGAACAATACGTAATTATGTGTGTGTAGAGTGGAGGAACCATACGTAATTATGTGTGTGTAGAGTGGAGGAACAATACATAATTATGTGTAATTACGTGTGTGTAGAGTGGAGAAACCATACGTAATTATGTGTGTGTAGAGTGGAGGAACCATACATAACTGTGTGTGCAGAGTGGAGGAACAATACGTAATTATGTGTATGCAGAGTGGAGGAACAATACGTAATTATGTGTGTGCAGAGTGGAGGAACAATACATAATTATGTGTGTGTAGAGTGGAGGAACCATACATAATTATGTGTGTGCAGAGTGGAGGAACAATACATAATTATGTGTGTGCAAAGTGGAGGAACAATACATAATTATGTGTGTGCAGAGCAAAGTGGAGGAACAATACATAATTATGTGTGTGCAGAGCAAAGTGGAGGAACAATACATAATTATGTGTGTGCGGAGCAAAGTGGAGGAACAATACATAATTATGTGTGTGCAAAATGGAGGATCAGTACATAGTTACGTGTGTGCAGAGCAAAGTGGAGGAACCTACATAATTATGTATGTGCAGAGTGGAGGAACAATACATAATTATGTGTGTTCAAAATGGAGGAACTGTACATAGTTATGTGTGTGCAGAGCAAAGTGGAGGAATTCCTAGGCCTGACCTGTACTACTGTCAGAGCATGGGGAACTTACATAATTATGTGTGTAGAGAATGAACACAATGTGTTCAATGGAGACTGTACATATTTGTGTGTGCGACAGTGGAGGTCTATGTGTGCTGTGTGTGTGGTGTGTGTGTGATGTTGTGGTGTGTGAGTGTATGTTGTGTGTGAGGAGTGGGGTTCTGTGTGTGCATGCATGAGTGTTGTGTGTGTGTGTTGGCAGTGTGTAATTTGTGTGTGTGTGGGACTGCATGTGTGTGTGTGTGTGTGTGTGTGTGGTGTGGTGTGTGTGTGGTGTGTGGTGGTGGTTGTGTGTGTTGTGTGTGTGTGGGTGTTGTGGTGTGTGTGTGTGTGGTGTGTTGTGTGTATGTGTGCGTTGTTGTGTGTGTGTGTGTGTGTGTGTGTGTGTGTGTGTGTGTGGTGTGTGTGTGTGTGTGTGTGTGTGTGTGTGTGTGTGTGTGTGTGTGTGTGTGTGTGTTGTGTGTGTGGTGTGTTGTGTGTGTGTGTGTGTGTTGTTGTGTGTGTGTGTGTGTGTGTTGTGTTGTGTTGTGTTTGTGTGTGTGTGTGTGTGTGTGTGTGTGGTGTGTGTGTGTGTGGTGTGTGTGTGTGTATGCATGTTGTGTGTGTGTGTTGGTGTGTGTGTGGTGTGTGTGTGTGTGGGTGGTGTGTGTGTGTGGTGTGTTGTGTGTGTTGTGTGTGTGCATGTGTGTGTGTGGTTGTGTGTGTGTGTGTTGTGTGTGTGTGTGGTTGTGTGTTGGTGTGGTGTGTGTGTGTGTGTGTGTTGTGTGTGTTGTGTTGTGTGTGTTGTGTGTTGTGTGTGGTGTGGTGTTGTGTTTGTGTGTGTGTGTGTGTGTGTGTGTGTGTGTGTGTGTGTGTGTGTGTGTATGCATGTGCGTGTGGGAGGTTGGATGGGGGAGGTTTTTCTCTGGAGTCATTAATACTTCGGTGAAATTTGTTAAGCCAGTGGAACCCTCACAAAAAGACCACCCCTGTTTTAAGACCACTACAGCTTGATTTCTATGGTGGTCTTACATGAAGGGCTCTACTGCATTAGCTATGGAGTCATTGACACGGAATTGGTTGTTCTGGGTTATGGAGCTTTTGACACATGGATGCGATTTGTTGATATTGTTTATGGAGTCACTGACACACAGAAATGTTTTGTTGATGTTGGTTATGGCTCATTGATTCACATATGGATGGAATTTGTTCATGTTGGTTATGGGTCATTTGGCACTTGGATGGAATTTGGTAATATTGGTTAGGGAATTGTTGACATATGATGGATGGAATTTGTCAGTGATGTAATTAAGTGTATTGTGTGTGTTTCCTGGGCATGGCCCTTTAACCTTTTTTCCTGTCATCCTTTCTCTTTTTTGATTGGGTGGGAGTTTTATGGCCCTAATTATCTGAAGTGTTAAAAGGGTGTTACATGTCCAGAAAAGTCCCATTTTTCAGTCTGACTTGTGTTAGAATGGTGTTACCATGTGTTGGTTATGGAATCATTGACACACAGAATGAAATGTGCCGGATATTGGTTATGGATTTATTGTTGATGTTGCTTATGGAGTCATTGACACATGTAACTTGTCAATGTTGCTTATGGAGTCATTGACACACGGAATGAAATTTTCTGGATATTGGTTATGGAGCTATTGGCTCTTGGATAAAACTAGTTGACATTTTCTATATGTTGGATACTTCCTTGACCTTGTTGACAACTCTGGCTGCATTGACTGGCAATGATCATTTTGTGTTTTTGCTTTCAGACATAGCAGCCTCAGCGTACGGCCGAGACTTTCTGATGGAGAGTGAGAACGGACAGCGTCTTGTTGACACGTTCATCTCCTTTGTTTCACAAGCCCCGCTGAAAAAGAGCGCCAGGATAAAGAGGTAAGGCTGAAGTTGCACTGTATCAAGTAGTAAGTATGCATGATAATAATAATGTACTCTTTTATGTGCTATTTCTCCAAATTGGAGCACATAGCCCATCACAAAGCAAAGAGCAAAACAGTCAAAATAAACTTCTGTGAGCATGCACTCACACACACACACACACACACACACACACACACACACACACACACACACACACACACACATGCACCCCCCCCCCCACACAAACAAAACAGATACTCCTTCCTGCATCACGAATTTATCATCTGATGACAGAAAGCAGGTGCTCTTGTCTCTGCATCAGCTGGAAAGGTGTTTATCATGTGATGACAAAATGCAGGTATCCCTGGCCTCTGTCTTTTTCATGTTTGTAGTCTGATGCTGATGGGGTTGTACAACATCAGCATCAACCGGAAAGGTGTTTATCATCTGATGACAGAAAGCAGGTGCTCTTGTCTCTGCATCAACCGGAAAGGTGTTTATCATCTGATGACAAAAAGCAGGTGCTCTTGTCTCTGCATCAACCGGAAAGGTGTTTATCATCTGATGACAGAAAACAGGTACTCTTATCTGCATCAACCGGAAAGGTGTTTATCATCTGATGACAGAAAACAGGTACTCTTGTCTGCATCAACCAGAAAGGTGTTTATCATCTGATGACAGAAAACAGGTACTCTTGTCTGTTGTCTGCATCAACCAGAAAGGTGTTGATCATCTGATGACAAAAAGCAGGTACTCTTGTCTGTTGTCTGCATCAACCAGAAAGGTGTTGATCATCTGATGATAAAAAGGAAGTACTCTTGTCTCTGCATCAACCGGAAAGGTGTTTATCATCTGATGACAGAAAGCAGGTGCTCTTGTCTCTGCATCAACCGGAAAGGTGTTTATCATCTGATGACAGAAAACAGGTGCTCTTGTCTCTGCATCAACCGGAAAGGTGTTTATCATCTGATGACAAAAAGCAGGTACTCTTGTCTGCATCAACCAGAAAGGTGTTTATCATCTGATGACAGAAAACAGGTACTCTTGTCTGCATCAACCAGAAAGGTGTTTATCATCTGATGACAAAAAGCAGGTACTCTTGTCTGTTGTCTGCATCAGCCAGAAAGGTGTTGATCATCTGATGACAAAAAGGAAGTACTCTTGTCTCTGCATCAACCAGAAAGGTGTTTATCATCTGATGACAAAAAGCAGGTACTCTTGTCTGTTGTCTGCATCAGCCAGAAAGGTGTTGATCATCTGATGACAAAAAGGAAGTACTCTTGTCTCTGCATCAACCGGAAAGGTGTTTATCATCTGATGACAGAAAACAGGTACTCTTGTCTCTGCATCAACCGGAAAGGTGTTTATCATCTGATGACAGAAAAGCAGGTGCTCTTGTCTCTGCATCAACCAGAAAGGTGTTTACCATCTGATGACAGAAAACAGGTCTCTTGTCTGTGCTCAACCGGAAAGGTGTTTATCATCTGATGACAGAAAACAGGTACTCTTGTCTGCGTCAACCAGAAAGGTGTTGATCATCTGATGACAGAAAACAGGTACTCTTGTCTGCGTCAACCAGAAAGGTGTTGATCATCTGATGACAGAAAACAGGTACTCTTGTCTGCATCAACCAGAAAGGCGTTGGTCATCTGATGACAAAAAGCAGGCCCTCTTGTCTCTGTCTGTTTCATGTTGTAGCCTGATGCTGATGGGGCTGTACAACATCAGCATCAACCAGAAAGGTGTTAACCACCTGATGGCCAAACCAGGCACCCTCTCTCTCCTAGCGTGGCACCTCAAAGGTAAGGAACAGGTTTTTACCTGATTCATTCACAGGACAAAACAGTTACACTGACATGTAATGGTATGGGAAAGCGGAGGAGAAGAAACAAAAAAGGGATACGAATGCACTGATCTTATACACCGTAATTTTGATACTACGAAGCGTTTCTGGATGTAAGGCGCACCACATGAAATTTGGCCCAAACGTCAAACAATCCACAGATAAGGCACTCCTGGATATGAGGTGCAACTTTGGTGGTGTCATAACCAACGAGCGACAGGTGATGGACACATGCATCAGATACAAAGCATGTGCTGTTGTGCCATAATATGGGAAAATGGAAACATTCAGTGAATTTGACATATGTGTATGTGGCTGTGAGCATGCAGTGTGTGTGTGTGTGTGTGTGTGTGTGTGTGTGTGTGTGTGTGTGTGTGTGTGTGTGTGTGTGTGTGTGTGTGTGTGTGTGTGTGTGTTGGTGTGTGTTGTGTGTGGTGTGTGTGTGTGTGTGTGTGTATGTGTGTGTGTGTGTGTGTGTGTTTGTGGTGGTTGTGTGTGTGTTGATATGTGTTGGTGTGATGTGTGTGTGTGTGTGTGTGTGTGTGTGTGTGTGTGTGTGTGTGTGTGTGTGTGTGATGTAGTGTATGTGTGTGTGAGTACATGTGGATATATGTGTGTTGATGGATGTGTGTGTGTGTGTGTGTGTGTGTGTGTGTGTGTGTGTGTGTGTGTGTGTGTGTGTGTGTGTGTGTACATGCATGGGTACAATGTCAGGAAAGTGACAGAGATGGAGAGAGAAAGAGAATGACACCATTTTAAGTGTCAATGTTAACCGAGAATCTCTTAGATGATAGAACTGATGTATCAAAGAAAGATTTTCATTTTTACACATTTATTTTTAATTTTTATGGACGATAATTTATTTGATTGCATGTTCGATATCTAGAAGAAACAGATGTGGAGAACCGCATCAACACACTGAGGCTGCTGCAGTCCATCGTGGCAGAGTGTGACGACAACACCCCACCACAGCTCCTGCAGCCTGTAAGTACTGATCAAGGCTGCCATGCCCACAGTCTGTTGTTAAAAGTGATGACAGCAGCAGATGGGGCTGGGGAGTCAGTTACGATAATAATAATTGTGATCATTTCTATAGCGCTGTATTTCACTGACAAGGGTGAGCATGCTGTGCTTTACAAGATCAACAAAGGTGTGTCCATTAAAACCTCAAACATAATGATTATATAGTCCTAATATCGTACAAGTTCCCTGCACACCACACCTGCACACATACACACACACATGCATGCATGCACACATGTGTTTGTTTTGATGACTACATTTGTGTTTGTACTGACGGGTGCATTTGTGTTTGTACTGATGGGGTAGGGGGCATCAAGAACAGGGCTGGGGTGGGGCAGAGTGGTAAGGGGTTTGGTGGGAGGAGGGGGTTGTTTGGGGGTGGGGGGGGGGGGGGCAGTGTGTTCCAGATTGGGGAGGGAGGGGTGTAGAACCTACCGGTATCAACTACTACACTGTTATCACCAAATAATTACTCCCCATCAAGGCGGGCAGGGAGGTGAGCCATTCTTCTGCTTTGCTGGTTGTGGATGGCAATGCAACGTAGTTGTCCATGCATGCCTGTGCCTGCAGGTGCCCCGAGCTCTGTTAAAGAGCCTTGCCAGTGACAGGAACAAGCAGATCAAGGACCTGGCATCTGAACTTCTGACCGATCTGGCTGCCATCTGTACAGAACACTAGACAATGACAGGAACAAGCAGATCAAGGACCTGGCATCTGAACTTCTGACCGATCTGGCTGCCATCTGTACAGAACACTAGACAATGACAGGAACAAGTAGATCAAGGACCTGCCATCTCTACAGAACACTAGACAAAGACAGGAACAAGCAGATCAAGGACCTGCCATCTCTACAGAACACTAGACAATGACAAGAAAAAACAAGCAGATCAAGGACCTGCCATCTCTACAGAACACTAGACAATGACAGGAACAAGCAGATCAAGGACCTGCCATCTGTAGAGAACACTAGACAATGACAGGAACAAGCAGATCAAGGACCTGCCATCTCTACAGAACACTAGACAATGACAGAACAAGCAGATCAAGGACCTGCCATCTCTACAGAACACTAGACAATGACAGGAACAAGCAGATCAAGGACCTGCCATCTCTACAGAACACTAGACAATGACAAGAACAAGCAGATCAAGGACCTGCCATCTGTAGAGAACACTAGACAATGACAGGAACAAGCAGATCAAGGACCTGCCGTCTCTACAGAACACTAGACAATGACAAGAACAATCAGATCAAGGACCTGCCATCTGTAGAGAACACTAGACAATGACAGGAACAAGGAGATCAAGGACCTGCCATCTCTACAGAACACTAGACAATGACAAGAACAAGCAGATCAAGGACCTGCCATCTCTACAGAACACTAGACAATGACAGGAACAAGCAGATCAAGGACCTGGCATCTGAACTTCTGACCGATCTGGCTGCCATCTCTACAGAACACTAGACAATGACGAGAACAAGCAGATCAAAGGTCTGACTTCTCAGCTCCTGACCGATGTGGCTGTCATCTCAACAGAACACTAGACAATGACAAGAACAAACAGATCAAGGACCTGCCATCTCTACAGAACACTAGACAATGACAGAAACAAACAGATCAAGGACCTGCCATCTCTACAGAACACTAAAGGACCTGCCATCTCTACAGAACACTAGACAATGACAAGAACAAACAGATCAAGGACCTGCCATCTATACAGAACTGACAGGAACAAGCAGATCAAGGACCTGCCATCTAATTGCTGACCAATCTAGCTGCCATCTCTAGAGAACGCTGTCGATGAAACACAGAGTAGGAGTAAACAAGTCAAAGACCTGATGACTGAATTCTCTCCTGGTATCCGTTTTTAACAAACACAGAGACCCAAGTGCATGGCTTCTCACCAAGGTGGCCACTGCCTCACCTGAATGCAGCGAGCGAGACATTTCGAAAACCGTTCAGTCATTCCTGCTTGGCTCCTCAAACAGCGCGAGATCATGGGACTAAGAAAAACTGAGGATCCTAATGCCTGGATTTTGCCTTTATTGGATGGTGGAGTGTGATTATTAAATACTTAAGTCCACGTGTTGATGATACTAAGATGAAACAAAAACATTGTATATGTGCCCCCCCCCCCCCCCCCCATCCCCTCACACACATATCTATATCTGCATCATACGCATGTGTAAGTTGATATTTTACTGTTTACATATGTTGGAGAGAAGAAAAGAAAAAAAAGAAGAAAGAAAAAAAAGAAAAAAAAGAAAAAAGAAGAAGACATAGCTGTGTCTTGTGAGTACTAGTAGTTTTAAGCATTTTTCTGTGTTTAAGATGTTGAAATAAGCATTTTTCTGTGTTGAAGATGTTGAAATAAGCATTTTACTGTGTTGAAGATGCTGACAATCATTTTTTTAAGCAGTTATGTCTCCTGTGTGAATTTTTTCCGAATGATGATTGGTTGCATTAATCGGTGCAAGGGTTATATCAGCTGCAAAGCTTGAACACGTGACAATAATGTTGGGGTGTCTGGGGGCCAGAAGCAGTTGGCAGTTAAGGGTTAGCAGACTTTTGGTGGTATTTGTGGTATGGAAAAATCAAAGACTGTGATTTCTGTGACTGATTTTGTGTCGTTTTGCAGCACTTTTCCAAAGCAGACAAATGGTCAGCAGACCTTAGGGGGTATAGTTCCCAGAAAAATCAGTCTGTGGTTTTTGTGACTGATTTAGTGTTGTTTTGGGTCACTTTTCTAAAACAGAGACCTTTGGGGGAGTAGTACCCAGAAGAATCAAAGTCTGTGTTTTTTGTGACTGATTTAGTGTTGTTTCGGGTCACTTTTCTAAAACAGACAGGTAAATGGTCAGCAGACCTTTGGGGAAAGCTCCTTTTTGGAAGCAACAGAGCATTAAACAACAGTTAACTGGTGATAAACCAAAAATGTACTTATCCGGTAGCGTGTTGAATGCCTGAGAATATTGGCATGACAGTGATTTGCAAATGTTTTGTACTGTCATATCAAACTAGCATTCCTTTCAATCAGTTATGTGTTTGGATCTTTTTAACTCCAAGATCCAAACACATAAAAAAAGGTTAAAAAGAACGCTATTTATTCTGACAAAACACAACATGCACATTTTTGGAGTAGGCCCCTTTTTCAAGCTACAAACAGGGACACAAAACAACAGAACCAAACAGCTGAACCTAAAGCTGTGCTAGCAGACACCAAGCTCCCTTCCCTGCCAAGCACAGACACACACACACACACACACTGGCTTACTCACACACACACACACTCACACACACACACACACTTACTCATACACACACACACACGCATGCACACACACACTCACCTACTCACACACACACACACACATACACACACGCACGCATGCACACGCATGCACACACACACGCATGCACTACACACACACGCACGCACTACACACACATGCACATATACACACTCACTCACTTACTCACACACACACACACACTCACACACACACTCACTCACTCACTCACGCACGCACGCACACACACACACACGCATGCACTACACACACACCACACACATACACTCACACACACACACTCACACACACCACCACCACACACACACACACACACACAAAACACACACACACACACACACACACACACACACACACTACACACACATGCACATACACACTCACTTACTCACGCACACACTAGCTCACTCACACACACACGCATGCACACACACACACACTCACACGCACGCACTACACACACACTCACACACATACACTCACACACACACACACACACATACACACACTCACTCACTCACTCACCACACACACACACACACACACACACACACACACACACACACACACACACACACCACATGCACTTTCTCACTGTGTTGTGTTTTCTGTTTTTTTTAGAATCAGTCAAACAAAATAACAGCTGGTACATCTGACTGATTGATGATTCTGTTTCTGGTATACGCATATGTTATCTGGTAAAATACCAGAAATTGCTGGTTAATGCGCACCCTGTAGACCACAAGTTTTTGCATACAGTAGGACACCAAGGCATTTCAAATACTGATACATACTTTTATTACACAAATCCGTACATGTATGCATGGGCTGCAGTTTCACAAAAGCTGGTTCACAGACGTTAAGCAATGAGAAGCAAGGGTGTACATGTCACACAAAATACAAAATATACAAAAATATTACCTTTGGATTTGTACATAATTCCTGTATCTGCCCAGTACAATTCTGGGGAATTCTCACAACATGCTGATAAAATGACAAACTCGAATAACAACATCAATGAAATTGCAATGTTAACTAGTGCCGATAAAACAAAGCATCGCCTTTCCCCCAATGTGAAGATGGGGTTACTTGGGTTATTTTTTTTTTTTTTTCTCAGGCCTCCACTTTATTTTGTTGCTTTCGTGAAAAACAAAATACTAGATTACCAAAATTAGTATCAAACACTCCCATGCAAACTTCAGATTTCCGGGCAAATCAAAAATCAAAGCAGTCACTGGCAGGCACGTCAGTATAAAGCCTCGACAACTTTTCACAGAACAAAACTTCACCTCAGAGCTGTGGACTCAGTGTCTAGTCCTTTATGTGTATTGCAGGCACCTTCACATTAATGAAACTGACACAGACTCCACAACTTTTCACAGAATAAAACTTTGCCTCAGAGCTGTGGACTCCGTGTCTAGTCCTTTATGTGTATCGCAGGCACCTTCACATTAATGAAACTGACACAGACACCACAACTTTTCACAGAATAAAACTTGGTCTCAGTGCTGTGGACTCAGTGGCCAGTCCTTCAGTTGTGCCAATGTGTGTTGCAGGCACCTCCACATTAAAAAAAACTATCATGATTTAAAAAAGAAAAGAAAAAAGAAGAAAAAAAAGGCCACAGCAGGTTTCTGAAGCAAAATGTTTCAACAGGGACAATAAACCATAACGTATGAAACATGGTCCGTTTTACCGTTCCAAAAAGTATACAAGAAATTCCTCTTACTCTTCACAAGCCTGGGCAGCATGGAAACGGTTTCCACTGACAGTTTCCACTGTTTCACTGTCTTTTGTTTGCTCCTTAACACCAAGATGCATTTACCCTGGAAGATATAGTGCAGCTGAACAAACAACAACAATGAAAAACAACCCCCCAAAACCGTACACACACAAAAAGGGAGTGCCGGATTGCGTGGAAATCACATTTTCTCGTTTTTAAAAGAGGCACACATGTTTAGCACAAAGTCAGAGGAGTTGGAAGCGTGAGACAGGGTTCCTTTTCACAGATAAAAGTAAACAGAATTTTCCGTAAAATATTAACAGCCTCTTGTGGGTAGTGTTTTTTTTTCTTTCTTTTTTTCTCTCGATCCATTCTCGTTTGATAAATCAGCATCCAGAAGAAGTTAACAGCACTTGACTGGACTGATGCTACAGAGATCATTTTGTCCCCTTAGGTCGAGTGTAAGCTGAGCAGCCACTACAGGATTTTACGATGCTGTCACTGTATTCCCCCCCCAAATGTCAGTGCAAGCTGAGTTTTACAGCTACATATCACCATGGGTGGCCTATTAAAACAGCGTAACTTGTTTTTTGTTGGTGGCAGGGAATGGGGTGGTGGAGATGTTTTGCACTTGTTTTTGGTTGAGTGTTGGTTTACGTCCACAGAAACCATAGGATTATTGGGGACGGGAGCCCAAGACGGCCACCTCAACATTCACGCAGCGCCGGAGCTCAATTTTGCACTTTTGATGACCTGATCAATTTATACATCTTCTGTGAACACTTCAAACTTCTACATAGTACTGGTATGGACAAATTCACATTCAAATTTACCCCATAAGTCACTTTGTGCAGAAAGCCAATACATCAAAGCTATGCAAGTTGAGCAGAAAGCCAATACATCAAAGCTATGCAAGTTGAGTTGTGTGTCTTCCCACAATGTGTTTGCGAATAATCAAAACAGAGGTCTATGCAGAGTTCAGAGTTTTCATTGGAACATTTTTGTCTGTAACCATTAAACCATACCTTACGATATTTTCAGTCAACATGAGTTGCCAGGTTTTAACTAGTCATCAAACAAATGAGTTCAAAACCTCTTAAAGTCATCATTTCAGATGAAACACATCAGGGGGAACAATATTCAGGACATTTGTGAAGTAGTAAAAAGTTCTGAGGTTGAAAAATAAGTTTGGAAAGTTGCTTAATTTTTAAAATGCATTTTTCTTCTCTTTTTTCTCAAAACTTGAATTTTGAGGTACATGGTTTCGATTGGTCACTGATGGTATACACATACAACTCTAGAGTATTACTTCCGCCAAAGAAATTACTTATCACCTGATAAACAGAAAGAAAATTGTCACTGCTTCAGTATACTTTGGAGAGACAGAGATGGAGATGGAAACAGAGAGACAGAGAAAACAAAAAAGGAGGTAAGTATTGATACAAATGGCAAAGAGCGAAAACTGACAAAAGTGACTGTTACTAACCCCCACAGCAAATGCGACACATTGTGATTATTGACTGATTGGATGTTCGTTGTCAGATTGTTTTGGCACAAGAAGTGTTTGAGACTGAAAGTGCATGGTCCGCTGTTTGTGAGAAGGATACAACTACAGGAACAAAAAAACAGCCAATCCCTTCTAGCACACAGACTTCTCCTCGCCAAAAAAATATTCCAACGGATCAGTCCCAGCAAATAATCAGTTTCAGACTGCAGCTTTCAGAACCCTCACCCCATGGTTATTCAGGATGTCCACTGCACCCCCCACCCCCCAGTCTCCTGTTTATTCAGGATGTCCACTGCACCCCCATCTCCTGTTTATTCAGGATGTCCACTGCACCCCCATCTCCTGGTTATTCAGGATGTCCACTGCACCCCCCCCCCATCTCCTGGTTATTCAGGATGTCCACTGCACCACCCAACTCCTGGTTATTCAGGATGTCCACTGCACCCCCTGCCCCCAACTCCTGGTTATTCAGGATGTCCACTGCATCCCCACCCCTATCTCCTGTTTATTCAGGATGTCCACTGCACCCCCATCTCCTGGTTATTCAGGATGTCCACTGCACCCCCATCCAGGTCACTGCACCACCCAACTCTGGTTATTCAGGATGTCCACTGCACCCCTCCCAACTCCTGGTTATTCAGGATGTCCACTGCACCCACCATCTCCTGCAGGATGTCCACTGCACCCCATCTCCTGGTTATTCAGGATGTCCACTGCACCCCATCTCTGTTATTCACCACCACCCACTCCTGGTTATTCAGGATGTCCACTGCACCCCCATCTCATGCCACTGCACCCCCATCTCCTGGTTATTCAGGATGTCCACTGCACCCCCATCTCCTGGTTATTCAGGATGTCCACTGCACCCCCATCTCATGTCCACTGCACCCCCCATCTCTGGTTATTCAGGATGTCCACTGCACCCCCATCTCCTGGTTATTCAGGATGTCCACTGCACCCCCCATCTCATGTCCACTGCACCCCCCATCTCATGGTTATTCAGGATGTCCACTGCACCCCCATCTCCTGGTTATTCAGGATGTCCACTGCACCCCCTTCAACATTCTTGTTGAAGCTGTGTAAATTAAGCTTTGTATAGTCAGTATACTCATGTGTGTAGGTGCCTGTGTGTGTGTGTGCATGTTTGTGTATGTGTGTGTGTATGCATGCACGTGTATGCGCGTGTGTGTGTATGTGTGTGTGTGTATACGAGTCTGTGTGTATGCGCTCAGAATTGTCTCCATGGACAAGATTTTGCGCTATTATTATTATGAAGAAGCGGCCTTGACCCCAGTACCTAATGGAAATGTGACCTTGATTACATGCTAATATTTGCCTGCATGCCAGATGATACAGTTATTACAGGCAATATTCAACAAAAAGAGAAAAGGGACAGCAATCTTAAGGTGACTGTCAGAAAAAGTCAGTGTTCTACACAGCCCAAATGGGGGGTGGTTTCAAGATATTGGGTATAATGAGATATTGTCTGTGCAACAGAAACCACACAATAGTCTGCTACACACGCAAGCTGATAAACAATCGCTTGTCGGGATGCAAGATCAATGTCCACAAAATGTTCATGTTCACCACATATGTCAAAAACTGTAAAAATAAAAATAAAAAATAAAATAATTTTATATCAAATAAAATAAAAAGCAGAAAGTACGGAATGGATATTCATAGTTCAAAAAGCAAAATATTTATTCTTTTTTAAGGGTCTGCACAGAAAATTAATATGTTCTAGTAACATCTTCCATGCATGGTTCTGTACCACATAACATACACTGTCATATATAATACAGACACTGTTTACCACATATATACACTGTCATATATAACATAAACACTGTTTACCACAAAACATACATACACTGTCATATATAACACACACTGTTTACCACATAACATACACTGTCATACATATACAAACACTGCTTAGAGTACATTTCATGGCATTGCAATGTACAAAGACACAGACATAAAACAATCCAAGCATACAAATACAAAATGGCATACAAGCGTGGCAGCATAACAAAGCTGACTGGGAGAATACTGACAAAGGCATTGGAATGTAGCGCCAGCTAAACAAATCAACAATTTTAAACTGTGGATAGACGGATGGTTGGCAGGCTGGAAAGGGGTCACTGGGTGGAAAAAGGGGTGGATGATTGTTCACTGGAAAGTGGGGTGGCCAGCTGGAAAGTGGGGTGGATGGTTGCTCATTGGAAAGTGGGGTGGATGGTTGCTCACTGGAAAGTGGGGTGGATGATTGTTCACTGGAAAGTGGGGTGGCCAGCTGGAAAGTGGGGTGGATGGTTGCTCACTGGAAAGTGGGGTGGCCAGCTGGAAAGTGGGGTGGATGGTTGCTCACTGGAAAGTGGGGTGGATGATTGTTCACTGGAAAGTGGGGTGGCCAGCTGGAAAGTGGGGTGGATGGTTGCTCACTGGAAAGTGGGGTGGCCAGCTGGAAAGTGGGGTGGATGGTTGCTCACTGGAAAGTGGGGTGGATGGTTGCTCACTGGAAAGAACAGTGGATGGTTGCTCACAGGAAAAAGAGGTGGGTGATTGCTCACTGGAAAGTGGGGCGGCCAGCTGGAAAGTGGGGTGGATGATTGCTCACTGGAAAGTGGGGTGGATGGTTGCCCACTGGAAAAAGGGGTAGGTGGCTGCTCATGGGAAAAAAGGGGTGTGTGGTTGCTCACTGGAAAAAGGGGTGGATGATTGCTCACTGGAAAAAGGGGCAGATGGCTGCTCACTGGAAAGTGGGGTGGATGGTTGCTCATGGCAAAAAGGGGTGAGCGGTTGCTCACTGGAAAAAGGGGTGGATGGCTGCTCACTGGAAAGTGGGGTGGATGGTTGCTCATGGCAAAAAGGGGTGGATGGTTGCAATATATGGCAGCAAGCTGCACATACCGCCTACAAACTATTGTCTGTAATTTGTGATTCGTGGCAGACACCCTAACATCACACCATACAGTAACAAATCATTCCTTGAAGCGTGACAACAGTTAACACATAGTCTTATTCTCTGACTTGGGGAAGGTACCCTCAGTCACATTTCACTGAAAGCTGTATAAGAGGGGTGGATGGTTGCAATATATGGCAGCAAGCTGCACATACTGCCTACAAACTATTGTCTCCTATCTTCTCAACAAGAGCCGTACAAAACAACCCACCTCTCAATGACGAACCTGACAGCACTGCTATCACCTGAAAACAGACAGAAACATGCAGTCTGATCTTCAGACGTGTGACGGGAAGCCAGCATCGACTTGAATGAGCCTCCAGTATTACAGCAAAAAAACTATTCTGCTCTTCGAACTTACGATTCGTGGCAGACACCCTAACATCACACCATACAGTAACAGATCATTCCTTGCCTGTAATTTGTGATTCGTGGCAGATGCCGTACATCACACCATACAGTAACAGATCATTCCTTGCCTGTAATTTGTGATTCGTGGCAGATGCCGTACATCACACCATACAGTAACAGATCATTCCTTGCCTGTAATTTGTGATTCGTGGCAGATGCCGTACATCACACCATACAGTAACAGATCATTCCTTGCCTGTAATTTGTGATTCGTGGCAGATGCCGTAACATCACACCATACAGTAACAGATCATTCCTTGCCTGTAATTTGTGATTCGTGGCAGACACCATACATCACACCATACAGTAACAGATCATTCCTTGAAGCGTGACAACAGTTAACACATAGTCTTATTCTCTGACTTGGGGAAGGTACCCTCAATCACATTTCACTGAAAGCTGTATAAGATCCAAATGCAAAAGGTTCAAAATAACGTTATTTATTACGACAAAACACAACGTGTGAATTTCCGGGGTAATTCCCTTCATCAAGCTACAGGATGACAAAAAACAGTTAAATGGTGAAAAATGATGAACGCTAGCAGTCATTCTTGTTTCAGATGTTTGAAAACTGTATAGTTACTGAAAAACACGAGCAGTCATTCTTGTTTCAGATGTTTGAAAACTGTACAGACTGAAGTATCACAACAATTAACCTGCAGTCGGATCTTCTGACTTGTGCTTTGCAAAAGGCGCCTCGCGTCATGTCATTCAACAGTCTGAAGTGTGACAACAATGATTAGCACACAAAAGTCCTGTTTCTGAACTTGTGAAAGGCACGTTACACCACATCACGTTATAAAACATCACGTTATAAAACACCACAGGTGGCTGGCAGGTAGCAGCTAACACGCAGTCTTGTTACCCGCTGGTGAAAGGCACATACATCACATGATGCAATACAGTGTGGAGTGTGAAAACAATGCTCTATCTTATTCGTGAGTTGCAGTCACAACTGGCTGTGTCACAATTAAGCCTGCTACACAATGGAGGAACAGTTACACCAGACCCCTTTCCGTCTTCTTACAAGTATGTAAACGCGGTGCTTAACATCCACACCCTGTTTGTCGTGGCAAACACGTGTTTGTCCTGACAAAACTTTTGTCGTGACAAAAATTGATACTTCTGGCAGCTCCCGCCAATGATAGACACTGTCCGGTCTAAGCAACCAGAACAACCACCCGCACAAACTCTGGCTAGTAATATCAAAGAATGGAAAAGGGTTGAACACAACATAAAACAACAATGACTAATCACATTTCAATGCATCGCTGATTGTCAATCACAACATTATCATTGGAAACTCGTCAAAGGCAAGGATTTCCAGGTGTCAAAGCCGAGCGTGAATCCACCAAGAACAGACAACTCTCAAAACATGGACGTGTACCCTCGCAAGCCCTGGTACGTTAGAGATGATTCTTACTCACTCCAGCATGAATTCTCAAACAGGCTGGAATTTAGTTTATTGTTTGCTTATTTTGAATTCTCATATCATTCACTGAAATAAAAATTCACACCAAAAAAACTAAAACAAAAAAAACCCTTTACAGGTGAGAAATGGTTGAAAACATTTTTAAATCTTGATTTTACTACTTTCACTGTTGAGTTACTATCACTAGGAAGGAAGATAGTGTCATTCATGATTGAGATATCCAGAATAAAGAAGCACAGAATGAAAAAATGAAAAAAAGGAAGAAGAAAAAAAAAGGACTAAAAATTCAGAATCGCACAGGAATACATGTTACAAAAACAGAGCCCTCTGCTGCCTTCTGACACTCACTTGGAACAATGAATAGTACAAATCAAATTAACAGGACAAGTCAACTGAATAGGACAAGTCAAACGAATCGAACAGGTCATCTGAACAGGTAAGTCAAATGAATAGGGCAAGACAAATGGATAGAAGTCAAATGATTAGGACAAGTCAAATGAATAGGAGAAGTCAAATGAATAGGGCAAGACAAAAGAACAGGAGAAGTCAAATGATTAGGACAAGTCAAATGAATAGGACAAGTCAAATGAACAGAGCAAGTAGCATTAACAGGGCAGATCAAATCAACTGGACAAGTCGAGGGAACAGGACGAATCAAATGAACAGGACACGTCAAATGAACACGACAAACACGGAGTGTGGACCTTAAATATCACTGCAACTGTCCCAGCCAAAGAATGAAGATGTCCTCCTTGCCCGCCTCCCCAGGAATGTTTTTGACTGAAGGCCGCGACAAAGGAGCAGAAATTTCTAATGCGGACCATGTGGACCACATACACATCTCTCTCTCCCCCATACACATCAGCTTCCCTCTTCCCCCACATGCATAACTCGTGCTGAAGCACGCATGAAAATAATTCAGCGGCTTTCAAGCGCCATCGACAACAACAAAACTTCTAACATTAGACAAGCTCCATTGCAAAGTGATCACAAACTCCCTTTCTACTGATTGCAAGCTCTGCTAAAATGTGATGATAAGCTCCTGTTGATTGCGCGTGATACAAGAAGTTCTGTTGACCCCTTCACTGCCATAATGCCAATTGAAAACGACCAATAAAAGTGCAAAATTTGAAGCTCTTGCGCCTTTTCGTGCTTTTTCGCACCGACTTGTGCCAGGATTTTCATAAAAATGCATAGCTCTGAAAGTAGATGTGTTATGGGACCAGAAGATATACTGTTTCCAGGTGCGTCAGTGCATCGTTCAGCCTGAAAATTTGACAGGCTGTGGCAGTGAAGGGGTTAACTGCATGGTCAGCTCTGCTAACATGTGACCATCAACTAATAAAGGACAATAAATCCTGCTAATGTGGAGTGACAAGTTCTGCTAATATGCATTAGCAAGGTCTGCAAATACCTGATAATGTTTGATAATATGGAACAACAACATGGGACAATAAGCTCTGTTCATACGGGATAAAAAACAAACTACAAAGTGATGAAGAAGAGCTCAGCTATGCTTGTAAGCCCAGCTATTGTCACAATACGATCTGAAACTGTGTGGTGATAAGTCTGACAATGTCACAACAAGTCTGACAAAGTGATAATAAGTCTGACAAACTGACTAAGCCTGACAAAGTGACAACAAGTCTGACAGAGTGACACAAGTGACAATAAGTCTGACAAAATGACAACAAGCTTGACAAAGTGACACAAATCTGACAAAGTGACAATATGTCTGACAAAGTGGCAATAGGTCTGACAAAGTGACACAACTGCAGCTGCGTGATGATAAGCTCTAAACCTTCAGGATGATAAACTCGGGAACTATGTGACAAATTCTACAAGCAATACTTAGCTCTGCACTATTTCACATGTCACAATGATGACGGCATTTTGAAAGGAGCGTTCAAACTTGTACAGGTTAAATACACAGGCCTGCATAGTATATCTCATACTTTTTCACACACAAATACAAATCTGGAAACATAAAAAAAAAAAAATAGCATACAAAATATATTCTGCTTACAAAGGCGTTGCATTTGCAACTGGCCTTTTTTTCTTTCTTCTTAAAGTATACACGAGTGCAGCTCCCTCTTCCATGTTGTAGCACCAGATAGCCTGTACAAAGAATATAAAAACGCAATGCATACGTAATGTCACGAAGAAAGCGGAAGGTGGGTTGGAAAATGGCAGATTTCCATTCAACTGTAAAAAGATCTTGGTCATAAGACCAATCACAAATGAAAACTATGTGTAGCATGTAAACATGTAAACCTGCAATTGCTGATGGTGTCGGGTTTTGCAAACAAAAGTACAGTTCTCAACATCAAGGCACAGCAAGGAAGGTGAATCTCACCATCATACCCTTTGTCAGGTGAATTAAAACGTTTTATAACAACAAATCTCAAACCATTCTCAAAATCCGCTTTTTCCAATAAGGAATAATAATTTGTCCAAGAAGGATCTAGCCTTCTCAAAACATGCTTTTTCCAAGAAGGAACTATCCTTTCAAATCATGCTTTGTCCATGAAGGAACTACCCTTTTCAAAACATTTGTCCATGCAATTTCTTTTTAAAACATTTGTCCATGAAGGAGCTATTGTTTACAAAACTTTGTCCATGGAGGAAACAATCCTCTTCAAAACTTGCTTTGTTCGTAAAGGAACTATCCTTTTCAAATCTTGCTTTATTCAAGCAGGAATCATCCTTTTCAAATCTTGCTTTGTTCAAGAAGGAACTATCCTTTAGGAACTTGCTTTGTTGAAGAAGGAACTATCCTTTCAAAACTTGCTTTGTCCAAGAAGGAACTATCCTTTTCAAAACTTGCTTTGTTCAAGAAGGAACTATCCTTTCAAAACTTGCTTTGTTCAAGAAGGAACTATCCTTTCAAAACTTGTTTGTTCAAGAAGGAACTAGCCTTTTCAAAACTTGCTTTGTTCAAGAAGGAACTAGCCTTTTCAAAACTTGCTTTGTTCAAGGTCAGCCTTTCTCCAACAGGTACAACAGACCAAAACAAAAGCTTCAAATCAAGGAATTTATTTAAAATGCCTCGTTACTTTTACTTCTAATTTAGAATCTGGCTGAACATGGTCACCAAATGGATGGGTGACCATTACGTGCTAGGCTTTGTGCCCATCCTGAGTTTTCTCCAGAGTAAAAAATAGTTCACACTCTTACAGGACAAGACCATAAACCTAGGTCCCCTGCATGCGTATGCATGCCAAAAGATCCTGACATCCATGTCAGAATTCAGTGGATTATGGAAACAACAAATTAACCAGCAGTCCTCTAAATATGTCAGAGTCTTCATAATGTTGAAGCTGGATGCTATACAGAAGAAGAAGAAGAAAACCAAATTTAAAAACTGACTGTAAGATCTTGGGAGCGTTATGAAACAAAATCCCTGATTTCAAGTTATTTTGACCCCTTTTGCCCGTTGGAGGAGAACTGTTTTGAGAAGGGTCGTTGTTTTCGCTATTTTCAATCACACCTACATTCTTTCTCTGACCTGGCTCCAGTTATCTGGAACCAGCTCCCTGTTTCTGTCCATCATTCTGCCTCTGTCAGTTCTGTGAAATCTTCCTTGAAAACCTTTCTCTTTTTAAAAACCTCTGTCAGTTCTTTCAAATCTTCCTTGAAAACCTTTCTCTGTTTAAAAACCTTTTCTTCAGTCCAATTGCTCTGATATATGGCTGCGTGTGTGTGCGTGCGTGCATGTGTGCATGTGTGTGTGTACACTCCTGCATGCATGCGTGTGTGGTTGTATGTGTGTGTGTGTGTGTGTGTGCCTGCATGTGTGTGCGTTCATGTTGTATGTGTTGAATTTGGAAAAATATGTACATTTAAAGATAAAAGAACGTGTCAGCGCTTAGGGCCTGTGTAGGTTAGGCGCTGTAAAAGACCCATTATTATTATTATTATTACAGATGACTGAAAGCAAGTCGGTACGCTACACTGCTTCCAGGGCATAACAATTCCATGACAGTCCGCAGTGCAAGCAAAAACATCTTCGGCCAACAATGCAAACGCCATGCAGCTTGCCAAACAGCATCAGGATAAACATCTTCATCAACTGAGCAGACTTCTCCATCCTGAACCGTGAACCTCATCATCATATATGTTGTCAAAATCTACACCATCAGCAAAACCATCTTCTTCAACAGTGCGAACTTCACCTCCTATATCACGGACGTCACCATTATATATCTGGTAAAAACAACAGCATCAGCAAAGCCATCATCAACTGTGCAGACTTCTCCATCACACCCCCTGAACTTCTTCATCATATATGTTGTCAACATCTACAGCATCAACAAAAGCATCTTCATCAACAATGCAAACTTCTCAAATATCACGAATTTCACCGTTATATAATTGGTGAAAAACAACAACAGCAAAACCATCTTTATCAACAGTGCAAACTTCTCCGTCCTACATCATGAACTTGACTGTTATATATATGGTAAAAACAACAACAGCATCAGCGAAACCATCTTCATCAACTGTGGAAACTTCTCTGTCTTGCATCTTAAACCACACTATCATAATCATATACCTGGTCAAAACCTACAGCATCAGCAAGGCCACCTTCATCACACTATGAGAACATGTAACATAAGGAAGTTTGTCACACAATCAAAAATTGGATTACCCAATCGAAAACACACAGGCACTTAAATGCTGAGCGTAAAAATGTGCAATGGACATTGAAAATACATAACAAAAGGGGAGAGAATCATCACCACAAAAGTGGTTGGCAAGGCCAGTACTGTTCCCTGTTTTCTGGAATGTCCATGAAGTGTTGCATGGGTGCGCATGGAATGCAAGACCTCTGCTTGACAAGCCTTCCTCCCATACCGGTTGGGATCCAGACAAAAGATATGACTCGCGCAGCACACAAGGTTAGGTGCTGTTAATGCGACCTGTAGCAGTGAGTAGTACACACTTTCGCCTTGCTGCTCTTCGGTGAGCTTGTCTTGGGACTTCAGGTTGGGATTTTCACATGCGTATATCTTTTTTTTCTTTCGTATTTGGATGTCGGAACACCATTTACTTCACCAGAACCAAACCCCTTTATACAGACTTTCAACTTTTGGCACGCTCACAATGCCGCACGTCTGACCCTGCAACATGAAGTTGACCACAAACTCATCATGGTGGGTGAAGGTTAAATAAAGTGATGTCAAAATAGCGTTATTATTTATACACCTCTTGCGGCAGGCAAGCACACCCTCCGTCCCCGAGTCCAAGCTGCACAGTGCATTGCTGTGAGGCAGAACATGCCCCTTTTCAATCTCATTGTTCATCCGTAGCTATCTTCACAATCCAATCAGTGTTCATTCACCGGCAGTCATATTCACAAAAAATATGCGTTAACATGATCAACAAACAAAGGAGTCAGTCAGAACTTGAAAGACATCACGCAGACGTGAGAACAAAGACCCGAGTCAGCTACGATAACTCTCACGAGTTATGCAAGCAAATACTAGGTGTATCAGATGCGCCTCTGCTGGAGTTCATGTACCTTGTGTTTACTTGCATGCCAGGTGAGAGTTACGCTCGGGGACTCGGGTCTTTGCTGTTGTGTTTGTGAGATGTCTTTCAACTGCTAAATTAACTCCCTTGTTTGCCGATGCTGCACATGTACTCGGAGCCTCATTCTGCTGCAGACTGCGTTAGCGACACCATCACTTTCACGAAAAACAACGGTCTCTTCATCCATCGATTGTCTGCTTACAAGAACAGGTCTTTTGAAACTGTGCGCATGATTGCATTAGCGACACAATCACTTTCATGAAAAACAACAGTCTCTTCATCCATCGATTGTCTGCTTACAAGAACAGGTCTTTTGAAACTGTGCGCATGATTGCATTAGCGACACAATCACTTTCATGAAAAACAACAGTCTCTTCATCCATCGATTGTCTGCTTACAAGAACAGGTCTTTTGAAACTGTGTGCATGATGCATTAGCGACACAATCACTTTCATGAAAAACAACAGTCTCTTCATCCATCGATTGTCTGCTTACAAGAACAGGTCTTTTGAAACTGTGCGCATGATTGCATTAGCGACACAATCACTTTCATGAAAAACAACAGTCTCTTCATCCATCGATTGTCTGCTTACAAGAACAGGTCTTTTGAAACTGTGCGCATGATTGCATTAGCGACACAATCACTTTCATGAAAAACAACAGTCTCTTCATCCACTGATTGCTGCTCATGAAAAGCAGGTCTGTTGTAACTGTGTGCATGATTGCATTAGCGACACAACCTCTGTTGTAACTGGGTGCATGATTGCATTAGCATCACAACCTCTGTTGTAACTGTGTGCATGATTGCATTAGCATCACAACCTCTGTTGTAACTGTGTGCATGATTGCATTAGCATCACAACCTCTGTTGTACCATGATTGCTTAGCATCACAACCCTCTGTTGTAACTGTGTGCATGATTGCATTAGCATCACAACCTCTGTTGTAACTGTGTGCATGATTGCATTAGCATCACAACCTCGTTGTAACTGTGTGCATGATTGCATTAGCATCACAACCCTTTGAACGTGTCTTGCATTGATCACAACCTCTGTTGAACTGCATGATTGCATTAGCATCACAACCTCTGTTGTAACTGGGTGCATGATTGCATTAGCATCACAACCTCTGTTGTAACTGTGTGCATGATTGCATTAGCATCACAACCTCTGTTGTAACTGTGTGCATGATTGCATTAGCATCACAACCTCTGTTGTAACTGGGTGCATGATTGCATTAGCATCACAATCACTTTCACGAACAACAACAGCCTCTTCAATCCACTGATTGCCTGCTTACGAAAAGCAGGTCTGTTGAAACTGTTGGGGCTTGAGTCCTGTCGTAACATCTGAAAACATTCATTCTGAGTAGCTTTAGTCTTTTGCGTGTTCCAACTTTTTAGTAAGACTGAGTCGTATTCCAATATCACTTTTGCTACAAAATTGCTGGGCAAAATTTGGGCAGATGCGTGAAAAGGCACAATGATGCGTGAAAGTCTAAAATACTGAAAAGTGCCCCCAAAAACAAACAAACAATGATGGTATCACATCAAACTATTTTAGTGTTGGGATATTTACAAAACAGTTTTCGCCGTCTTGCTTCGAAACACAGCTCTTTGTCATGTACAGAGTTGGCTGTCTGACGAGTTCACAATAAAAAAAACGAAGTTTTGAAATGCAACTTTCTGCAGTTCCTCAAAACAGATTTCAGCATAAACGCACATTTCTTCATAATACATGCAACCTTGTTCATAAAAAAAATACAAGCTGCCAAGTCTCACAAGCGCGAGCACGCATACCACTGTCAAAACAAATCTCGAAGGCTGATAACTACTCAAAGTCTGCCAAAAGATCACAAAATTTTCTTCAATCAATCAATCAATCTATTTTCAACAACTACTACTACTACTACTACTACACAACAACTATTTCCAAACTATTTTCTTCACCATATCAACCACTCAGCACCTCTCACACCTCCATTTCTGTCACCATTGTGAAAAATCAGCCTGGTCTGCGTTTCATTGCAGCGCTCCGCGATGGTACGTTTGGGAGGTGAGGTCACCAAGGTAACAAAGATTCAAAATGAGGCTTCAGAGTGTAGGCTATGATACTGACGACAAAATCTTTAGGTGCGCTCGCCATTTTTTCTCATTGCCAGCCGCGCTTTCGAGCTCATGATTTGCTGTGACCTAGCTCATGGCTCACTGTGACCTAGCCCATGACTTGCTGTGACCTAGCTCACGGCTCACTGTGACCTAGCCCATGACTTGCTGTGACCTAGCCCATGACTTGCTGTGACCTAGCTCACAGCTCACTGTGACCTAGCCCATGACTTGCTGTGACCTAGCTCATGACTTGCTGTGACCTAGCCTATGACTTGCTGTGACCTAGCTCATGACTCACTGTGACCTAGCCCATGACTAGCTCTGACCTAGCTCATGACTCGCTGTAACCTAGCTCACAACTAGCTGTGACATGGCTAAGACTCACTGTTTACCTAGCTCAGACTCACTGTGACCTAGCTCACAACTACTGTGACCTAGCCCAACTCACTGTGACCTAACTCATTTACTTCCCCTGTGACCTAGCTCACAATTACTGTGACCTAGCTCACAACTCACTGTGACCTAGCTCACAACTCACTGTGACCTATCTCACAACTCACTGTGACCTAGCTCACAACTCACTGTGACCTATCTCACAACTCACTGTGACCTATCTCACAACTCACTGTGACTAGCTCACAACTCACTGTGACCTATCTCACAACTCACTGTGACCTAGCTCACAACTCACTGTGACCTAGCTCACAACCACTGTGACTAGCTCACAACACACTGTGACCTATAACTCACTGTACTACCAACTGTGACTACTCACAACTCACTGTGACCTATCTCACAACTCACTGTGACCTATCTCACAACTCACTGTGACCTATCTCACAACCACTGTGACCTATCTCACAACTCACTGTGACCTATCTCACAACCACTGTGACCTATCTCACAACACACTGTGACCTATCTCACAACTCACTGTGACCTATCTCACAACTCACTGTGACCTATCTCACAACTCACTGTGATCTAGCTCACGTTGAGCTCTGACCTAGCTCATTATTTGCTGTGACCTTGCTCATGACTCACTGCGATGTAGCTCACGACTTGCTGCGACCTAGCTCATTACTCGCTGTGACCTAGCTCACGACTTGCTGCGACCTAGCCCACGACTTGCTGTGACATGGCTCACGACTTGCTGTGACCTAACTCATGACTTGCTGCGACCTAGCTCATGACTTCGACCTAGCCTGCAACTCACTGTGACCTAGCTCACAACTCACTGCAACCTAGCTCACGTCGAGCTCTGACCTAGCTCATTATTTGCTGTGACCTAGCTCATGACCCACCGTGACCTAGCTCATTAAAAATGGCTCACTGCCGTAACCACAGTATTTTGCAACCAGCAACATGCCATATCAATAGTATCTCACAGCAAAGAGTATTCTGTTGCCTCACCATCAGAAAACAGAAGATGTCTTCTGTTACCTTAAAATCAAATAACAGAAGAGATCGTCTCCTATTGTCTAACAATAAGAGAATACAAAAATTGTCTTCTGTTGCCTCGCAATCATAAAACAAAACAGACTGTCTGCTGTTGTCTCACAATCTGAGAACAGAAGAGACTGTCTTCTGTTACTTTACAATCAGAGAATAGGAGATCATCTCCTATTGTCTAACAATAAGAGAATACAAAAATTGTCTTTTGTTGCCTTGCAATCAGAAAATAGAGCACATTGTCTGCTGTTGTCTCACATGCAGAGAACAGAAGAGACTGTCTTTTGTTACCTTACAATCAGAGAATAGGAGATAGTCTTCTATTGCCTGACAATAGGAGAATACAAAAATAGCGTTTTGTTGTCTCGCAACCAGAAAATAGAAGAGATGTGGCCGATTGTTGCATGTGGCACCTGCACGTGTGGATGGGGTTAAACATGTGAGGTCACACAAAACAAAACAACGCGAACAGAGGAAACACTTCTTGGAGCACAGTAGCACACACCTGGGGTCAACCTAGATTTTCTAGACATGATTTGTTTGTATTCAAGCACTACAAGTGACTGATGATTCAACGTCTCCTTTCACTCTGAAATGTGTTTGCTGTGAGACATTTGATCGGTTTAATCTCACCTGCTCTTGGTACGGAGGCCAGTCACTGTCCCCCCCACCAGCCTGAAATAATTACGAAAAATGAAGACTGAAAAACGAACACACAAAAACCCAGCTACATCAACGAAAACCTCTTCATTTTGTACAGCTAGTAAGCAAAAGCCACCACAGTCTACCACAAATAATTTTGTTTGTTTGCAATCACCACAACGTCTTAACAGCACACATATAAGTTCCTGGTTATTATATATATATATATATCTCTGATATCCTTGTTAGGTAACAACATCTGCAGTTGATGTGTGCAATATTTTTAACTTAGTGGATTACAACCCTCTCTCTTAGCAGCAATCTGTCACAACGCAAGCTAACGGTGATGTTCCTGTAACGACATCTGGCGTTGACGGGAGAAATATTCTGAACTTAGGAGCCAACACCGCGACAGGTATTTTTCGGTTAGCAGCAACCAGCTGTAGCACAAGACAATGCTGATGTTTTTCTTGGACCAGCACATACTTGTCACCTGGCACCTACCACTGATACAATCTCATGGAAATGTCTTGTCACTTGGTAACCAACAACGGCACAATCTAATGGTGATGTCTTGTCACTTGGTAACCAACAACGGCACAATCTAATGGTGATGTCTTGTCACTTGGTAACCAACAACAGCACAAGCTAATGGTGATGCCTTGTCACTTGGTAACCAACAACGGCACAAGCTAATGGTGATGTCTTGTCAATTGATCTCCAACACCAGTACAAGCTAATGGTGATGTTTGTCACTTGGTAACCAACGTCACAAGCTAATGATGATTTTGTCACAGTAACCAACAATGGCACAAGCTAACAGTGATGGTTGTCACATGGTAACCAATGATGGTACAAGCTAATGGTGATGTCTGTCACCTGGCAACCAATGGTGGCACAAGCTAATGGTGATGTTTGTCAACTGGTAACCAATGATGGTACAAGCTAATCATGATGTCTGTCACCTGGCAACCAACATAAGCTAATGGTGAAGTCTGCCACCTGGTAACCAACACTGATGCAAACTAATGGCAAAGTTTTCACCTGGCAGCTAACACCGGCGTGAGCTAATAGCAAGATTTGTCACCAACCTGGCAACCAACATAAGCTAACAATGCAGTTTCCATGGGTATGTTAAACTCCACAAGTGGAAGCTAACAGTGCAGTTTCCATGGGTATGCTAAACTCCACAAGCGGAAGCTAACAATGCAGTTTCCATGGGTAAGCTAACAGTGCAGTTTCCACAGGTAAGCTAACAATGCAGTTTCCATGGGTAAGCTAAACTCCACAAGTGGAAGCTAACAGTAGTGTTTCCGTTGGCAAACCAAAATCCTCGAGAGGCTGGAATTAACCTTGTCACTTCTTTGCATAAAGCGGCTCCTCATCCGGAACCACTTCAATGTCGTCAGGACCTGGCTCCGGGGTCATACGGGTGAAGTCGATAACGTCGTAATTTACAGCATCTTTTCGCTCAGGCACTGGCGTTGAGTCACGGGACTTGGCAAGTTGAAGGTCAGCGTAAATAAGTCCATCCTGGTTCTGCCACCCAACAAAACAAACAAAAAAAGAACAAAAGTTTTCAAAAAAAATCAACAAACAAGGGAGAGAATTAGTGCTTGAAAGACATCATACAAACACAGCAACAAAGACCTGAGTCGCCTACAGTAACTCTCATTTGACATGTGATTGTGAGCAAATAGAAGGTACATTAACTCCACCAGGGGTACATAAAAAGTTGTGAAAGTTGTCGTAGGTAAGGGTGTCCACAGGGTAACTGACTTGGAAAGATTTCCAGTTCGAGTCTCCAAGGATGAAGCTCCTGTTACACTGTGGACACCCCTACGCACACGTGATTGTAAGCAAATAGAGGGTACACTTGTCCACTACACACATGCGATTGTAAGCAAATAGAAGGTACACTTGTCCACTACGCACACGTGATTGTGAGCAAATAGAGGGTACACTTGTCCACTACACACATGCGATTGTAAGCAAATAGAAGGTACACTTGTCCACTACACACATGCGATTGTAAGCAAACAGAAGGTACACTTGTCCACTACACACATGCGATTGTAAGCAAACAGAAGGTACACTTGTCCACTACACACATGCGATTGTAAGCAAATAGAAGGTACACTTGTCCACTACACACATGCGATTGTAAGCAAACAGAAGGTACACTTGTCCACTACACATGTGATTGTGAGCAAACGGAAGGTATATTTGCCCATTACACATATGTGATTGTGAGCAAACGGAAGGTACATTTGCCCATTACACATATGTGATTGTGAGCAAACGGAAGGTATATTTGCCCACTACACATATGTGATTGTGAGCAAACGGAAGGTATATTTGCCCACTACACACATGCAATTGTGAGCAAATTGAAGGTACATTTGTCCACTACACATATGTGATTGTGAGCAAATTGAAGGTACATTTGTCCACTACACACACGTGATTGTGAGCAAATCGAAGGTATATTTGTCCACTACACACATGCAATTGTGAGCAAATAGAAGGTACACTTGTCTACTACACATATGCGATTGTGAGCAAACAGAAGGTATATCTGTCCACTAAACACACATGTGATTGTGAGCAAACAGAAGGTACATTTGTCCACTAAACACACATGCAATTGTGAGCAAATTGAAGGTACATTTGCCCATTACACATAAGTGATTGTGAGCAAATGGAAGGTATATTTGTCCACTACACACATGTGACTGTGAGCAAACAGAAGGTACAACTGTCCACGACACACATGTGACGGTGAGCAAACAGAAGGTACAATTGTCCACGACACACATGTGACTGTGAACAAACAGAAGGTACAATTGTCCACGACACACATGTGACTGTGAACAAACAGAAGACACATTAACTCCACCAGAAGTACAGAAAAAGTTGTAAAAGTTGAACCTTTTGCACGTGGCGTGAAACCCGCACTGTGAAATGTTGACGGGCGATTCTAATACAAGTGTTTGAAGAGCTTTCAGTAACGAAGTGGCGTAAAAAGCTTTCAGTAACTGACACCCTGCCTGATGTCACCAGTGACCAATCAGGCTCCTGAACTTCAGCAAAGGGCGAAAGTACACCCTGCCTGATGTCGCCAGTGACCGAATCAGGTTCCTGAACTTCAGCAAAGGGCGATACTGCCTGATGTCGCCAGTGACCGAATCAGGTTCCTGAACTTCAGCAAAGGGCGATACCCGCCTGATGTCGCCAGGACCAATCAGGTTCGGGGATAAAGAGTATGACACCCTGCCTGATGTCGCCAGCGACCCAATCGGGTTCCTGAACTTCAGCAAAGGGTGATAAAAAGAGTATGACACCCTGCCTGATGTCACCAGCGACCCAATCAGGCTCCTGAACTTCAGCAAAGGGTGATAAAAAGAGTATGACACCCTGCCTGATGTCGCCAGCGACCCAATCAGGCTCCTGAACTTCAGCAAGGGGTGATAAAAAGAGTATGACACCCTGCCTGATGTCACCAGCGACCCAATCAGGCTCCTGAACTTCAGCAAAGGGTGATAAAAACAACCCTGCCTGATGTCACCAGTGACCGAATCAGGTTCCTGAACTTCAGCAAAGGGCGATAAAAAGAGTATGACACCCTGCCTGATGTCGCCAGTGACCGAATCAGGTTCCTGAACTTCAGCAAAGGGCGATACTGCCTGATGTCGCCAGCGACCCAATCAGGCTCCTGAACTTCAGCAAAGGGCGATAAAAAGAGTATGACAGCCTGCCTGATGTCGCCAGCGACCGAATCAGGCTCCTGAACTTCAGCAAAGGGCGATAAAAAGAGCATGACACCCTGCCTGATGTCGCCAGCGACCCAATCAGGCTCCTGAACTTCAGCAAAGGGCGATAAAAAGAGTATGACACCCTGCCTGATGTCGCCAGCGACCCAATCAGGCTCCTGAACTTCAGCAAAGGGTGATAAAAAGATTTGACACCCTGCCTGATGTCGCCAGCGACCGAATCAGGTTCCTGAACTTCAGCAAAGGGCGATAAAAAGAGTATGACACCCTGCCTTGTGTCACCAGTGACCGAATCAGGTTCCTGAACTTCAGCAAAGGGTGATAAAAAGAGCATGACACCCTGCCTGATGTCGCCAGCGACCCAATCAGGCTCCTGAACTTCAGCAAGGGGTGTTAAAAAGAGTATGACACCCTGCCTGATGTCACCAGTGACCCAATCAGGCTCCTGAACTTCAGCAAAGGGCGATAAAAAGAGTATGACACCCTGCCTGATGTCGCCAGCGACCCGATCAGGCTCCTGAACTTCAGCAAAGGGTGATAAAAAGAGTATGACACCCTGCCTGATGTCGCCAGCGCCCCGAATCAGGCTCCTGAACTTCAGCAAGGGGTGATAAAAAGAGTATGACACCCTGCCTGATGTCGCCAGCGACCGAATCAGGCTCCTGAACTTCAGCAAGGGGTGATAAAAAGAGTATGACACCCTGCCTGATGTCACCAGCGACCCAATCAGGCTCCTGAACTTCAGCAAAGGGTGATAAAAAAAACCTGCCTGATGTCACCAGCGACCGATTCAGGCTCCTGAACTTCAGCAAAGGGTGTTAAAAAGAGTATGACACCCTGCCTGATGTCACCAGTGACCGAATCAGGTTCCTGAACTTCAGCAAAGGGCGATAAAAAGAGCATGACACCCTGCCTGATGTCACCAGCGACCCAATCAGGCTCCTGAACTTCAGCGAAGGGCGATAAAAAGAGTATGACACCCTGCCTGATGTCGCCAGCGACCCAATCAGGCTCCTGAACTTCAGCAAAGGGCGATAAAAAGAGCATGACACCCTGCCTGATGTCACCAGCGACCGGATCAGGTTCCTGAACTTCAGCAAAGGGTCTTAAAAAGAGTATGACACCCTGCCTGATGTCGCCAGCGACCCAATCAGGCTCCTGAACTTCAGCAAAGGGCGACAAAAAGAGTATGACACCCTGCCTGATGTCGCCAGTGACCGAATCAGGCTCCTGAACTTCAGCAAAGGGCGATAAAAAGAGCATGACACCCTGCCTGATGTCACCAGTGACCGAATCAGGTTCCTGAACTTCAGCAAAGGGTGATAAAAAGAGCATGACACCCTGCCTGATGTCACCAGTGACCGAATCAGGTTCCTGAACTTCAGCAAAGGGTGATAAAAAGAGTATGACACCCTGCCTGATGTCGCCAGTGACCGAATCGGGTTCCTGAACTTCAGCAAAGGGTGACAAAAAGAGTATGACACCCTGCCTGATGTCACCAGTGACCGAATCAGGTTCCTGAACTTCAGCAAAGGGCGATGAAAAGTTAGGGCCTTCAGAACTGTAACAAAGGGTGATGAAAAGTTAGTGCCTTCAGAACCTTAGCAAAGGGTGATGGAAAGTTAGGGCCTTCAGAACTTTAGCAATGGGTGATGGAAAGTTAGGGCCTTCAGAACTTTAGCAATGGGTGATGGAAGTCTAGGGCCTTCAGAAATTTACAAAAGGTTGATGAAAATCTAGGGCCTTCAGAACTTTAGCACAGGGTGATGAAAACTCGGGGACTTCAGATCTTTAGCAAAGGGTGATGAATACCCAGGGCCTTCAGAACTTTAGCAAAGGATGATGAAAACCCAGGGCTTTCATAACTTTAGCAAAGGGTGATGAAAACCCAGGGCTTTCAGACCTTTAGCAAAGGGTGATGAAAACCCAGGGCTTTCACTACTTTAGCAAAGGGCGATGAAGGGCTACAATGGAAGGGGACTTTGAAGAACAGGTGTGAGACAGAAGTGAAATACGCATACACCTTACGTATGTGGCTTTGCATGAAGTGACATGGTTGCATGGTTGTATGGTGTACACAGAACCTGCGCCGAGACGGCAGCAGTTTCATGTGGCACCGGCCATGTCAGCGCTCTAAGTACACCACTTTGGTGAATAATCAAAAAATGCGCTAAAAAATGTCGGTCACTCATGTAGAATCACATGCGAGCGCAGTGGGTCTGCTCGAGAGCGGAGAACGGCGCTATATAAAAGCAAGCATCATCATCATCATCATCATCGTCATCATCATCATCAAATGTGGCTCCTCACCCTGTTGCGGTTGTCGGGACTGTCCCCAGGCTGCGTCTGCGTTGTCTCTGGAGGCTCAACGCTTGCATCTGCAAAATGCAATGATTTAACAGTAATAATAACAATAATAAATCGTTCTTATAAAGCGCTGTTCTCTAACCACAGTTAAACTCACTGCGCTGTACAAAGATCTCTTGACAAAAACCACACTAACATACACTTCAAACAAACAGAATCTTAAATATTGTAGTCTATCATTATTGCCTATCAAACAATAACCACACACACACACAAACACAGAGAGAGAGAGAGAGAGAGAGAGAGAGAGAGAGAGAGAGAGAGAGAGAGAGAGAGAGAGAGAGAGAGAACTCGAACTCACAAACTTTATTTTACAAGGATTGTAGTTTAGGTTCATTCAAAAACCTGTCTAACAACTAGTCCTTGCTAAGCTACTGATGAACAGATATCAAATTACAGAGTGAGAGAGAGAGAGAGAGAGAGAGAGAGAGAGAGAGAGAGAGAGAGAGAGAGAGTGGCATGTGCACACCAATCTCCGCTCGTCCACTCAGATACAAAAATTAACAAATAACCAATATTCTTTCCTTGATCCCTCCCCCTGCCCCCCCCTCCCCCACCCTCCCTATTCATGTGCATCCATCTACATTCAACAGCCACACACACACACCTTTTTTCAGACAACATACTAGATTCTACTGGAATAATAATCATAATAACAGAGTATTTATGGCGCCCCTTCTCATAAGAGCCAGGGACATTTACAGAGGCTTATAATAGATGCGCACATTTAAACATTTTTATTTTATATATGAACACTTGTTCAGCACCTCATCTCACAATGTTCCCTAAGCACTTCACAATAATAATAATAATGTACATTTATCATGCGCTCATCAATGCCCTTAGCGCTCACATCATACACATTAACCTAAATACAATATTCTATACACACGTAGAGGACAGTCCTACCAAAACACTTTACATAAGGCATTACAAGCACACACACACACACACACACACACACACACACACACACACACATGACTGTAGCAAAAACTGGGTACTGAAATTAGCTGGGGCGGAAATACTATGAGAAGAGGAAGGTTTTCAGTTTGGCTTTAAAAGATGACAGAGTTGAGCAGTGTCTAATATCTTGTGGGACTGAATTCCAAATGTGGGGTCCAAAGCAAGAGAAAGTGTGACAGCTATGAGTCTGGCATTTGTATTGCTGGATTTCCAGTATGTGCCACTCCTGCCAGGACTCAAACCTGATACTTTTCGATTATGCATCTGGCAGTCTAACCGCTGAACTATCTCCGCTCCCTCTGATCTTCACATTCAAATGCAAACATGCGCACACACAAATACCTGAGCACATGCGCATACACCATTATGCACAGACCCCCCCCCTCCCCCCCCCAACACACACATATGTACATGCATGCACATACAAAGACATACTTCAAATACAAGCTTTAGTAGTGATGGGCTAGTGAAAAGGAGAAGCATGCATGTGTATATGTGTGCACGCATGTGTGTATGTGTGTGCATGCATGTGTGTGTGTGTGTGTGCATGCATGTGTGTATATATATATATATATATGTGTGTTTGTGTACGTATGTGTGTGCATGCATGTGTGTGTATGTGTATATGTGTGTGAGTGTGTGTGCATGTGCGTGTGTGTACGCATGTGTGTGTATGTAAACATGGGTTGAGACTTACAAACCTGCGTTGGCATTATTGTTAGTGGTGTCGGCCGGTGTACTGTGCAGCGGTTTCTCATCAGAAACAGCAACAGTTGTGACACCGGTCTGTTTGTCACTATCACTCAGCATGGGCTCCCTGGACACCAGTTTGTCAACAATCAGCAAGATGGCATGCAAGCACCATGCAGGCTTCACTCTGTACACTAACTTCACTCTGTACACTAACTTCACTCTGTACACTAACGTCATGCTAACTTCACTCTGTACACTAACTTCACTCTGTACACTAACGTCATGCTAACTTCACTCTGTACACTAACGTCATGCTAACTTCACTCTGTACACTAACTTCACTCTGTACACTAACTTCACTCTGTACACTAACGTCATGCTAACTTCACTCTGTACACTAACTTCACTCTGTACACTAACTTCACTCTGTACACTAACTTCACTCTGTACACTAATGTCATGCTAACTTCACTCTGTACACTAACGTCATGTACACTCGTCACTAACTTCACTCTGTACACTAACTTCACTCTGTACACTAAGTCATGCTAACTTCACTCTGTACACTAACGTCATGCTAACTTCACTCTGTACACTAACTTCACTCTGTACACTACATGTTTTGCTAACTTCACTCTGTACACTAACTTCACTCTGTACACTAACGTCATGCTAACTTCACTCTGTACACTAACGTCATGCTAACTTCACTCTGTACACTAACTTCACTCTGTACACTAACGTCATGCTAACTTCACTCTGTACACTAACGTCATGCTAACTTCACTCTGTACACTAACTTCACTCTGTACACTAACGTCATGCTAACTTCACTCTGTACACTAACGTCATGCTACTTCACTCTGTACACTAACTTCACTCTGTACACTAACGTCATGCTAACTTCACTCTGTACACTAACTTCACTTGTACACTAACTTCACGTCTAGCTTCACTGTGTACACTAACTTGCACTCTGTACACTAACTTCACTCTGTACACTAACGTCATGCTAACTTCACTCTAACTTCACTCTAACTTCACTGTGTACACTAACTTCACTGTGTACACTAACTCCAATGTGCACACTAACTTGACTCTGTACACTAACGTCATGCTAACTTCACTCTGTACACTAACTTCACTCAAGCTTCACTGTGTACAGTAACGTCATGCTAACTTCACTCTGTACACTAACTTCACTCTGTACACTAACTTCACTCTGTACACTAACGTCATGCTAACTTCACTCTGTACACTAACTGTCACTAACTTCACTCTGTACACTAACTCACTGCTAACTTCACTCTGTACACTAACTTCACTTGTACACTAACTTCACTCTGTACACTAACGTCATGCTAACTTCACTCTGTACACTAACTTCACTCTGTACACTAACTTCACTCTAGCTTCACTGTGTACACTAACTTGACTGTGTACACTAACTTCACTCTGTACACTAACGTCATGCTAACTTCACTGTGTACAGTAACTTCACTGTGTACACTAACTTCACTCTAG